>VUQJ01045659.1:1330-17255 GCA_015108635.1 Andinoacara biseriatus
AGAAACAGTTTTGTGAACTGAGGAATAGTTTGAAACTTGAGTCCCTGGTTTAGCTTTAGGGATCAAGTTCCTTACATGAACTTTCTTTAGGGTACTTGATGCCTGTGTTTCTTAGCTTGCATTTAATTTGAGACCACTGTGGCTTGGGAGGTAGAGCAGGTCATCCACCAATTGGAAGGTCAGTTATTTGATCACAGGCTCCTCTAGTCTGTGTTTCAAAGTATCTTTGATTAAGATACTGAACCCAAAGTTGCCCTCAGTGCATCTATTGGCATGTGAGTGAGTGTTAGATTAAAAGTGCTCAGGTATAGAAAAAAGCACCTGTGTGAATGAGGCTTACAGTAAAAAGGCATAGAGTAGAAAAATAGCAGTCTATTTTATATTTTTGTTAACGCTGGTGGTGTCTCTGAGAGCTACCAAAGTTTCATTGTATATCTACAATATTAATAAAAGTCTCATATCGTACATTCTGAATGCCTCTGGCAGGATTATTTGAAAGGAGAGCATCCATCACAGCTGTTCTGTCGAGGCTGTAGCCACAGATTCTAGAGTGCAAAAGCTTCTTGAGTTCTTTTGATAGTGTTCATTTACTCTACCTTTGTGGCAAAGAAGTTCAATGCATCATCTACATAAAAATTTACTCTTCTCAATATATTTTTATTTGTGAATTTCTTCTCAAATAAAATTTTTACCTTTTATAGAAAAAATTATTCATAATCATATCACAGAAGTATCATTACATACATCTACGTTCAATACTGCTGATATTAATGTAGACTCTTTCCCTTTCCGATTGATCTTTCTAAGTTAACTTAGAAAGTTAAGTTCTATAGTTACTTCCTCCAAACAATCAGCCTGTCTGTTAGCCCCCATTCCAACAAGGCTGCTCAAAGAGGTCGTGCCATTTCTTAATGCTTTGATTTTAAATATGATCACTCTATCTCTATTAATGGGCTCCATACCACAGGAGTTTAAGGTGTGGCAATTAAATTTAAACCATTACTTAAAAAGTCATCAATTGATCCTTCATTGGCTCCCTGTTAAATAAATTTAAAATCCTTCTTCTCACAGACAAGGTCTTGAATAATCAGGCCCCATCTTATCGTAAAGATTTTTGGTGTCATATAAATAAAATGAATTGAAAAAATGATGATTGACTAAAGCTGGTATTTTCTCTTTCCTGATATTAAAATGATTTTTTGACCGCACTCATTGGATTTACCAATTTCATTTTCAATTCAGTTTTATTTATACAGTTCCAAATGACAACAGTTGCCTCAGGGCACTTTATATTGTAAAGTAAAGACAATACAGTAAAACACTAATACTCATAACAATGGGGAGGTCTGGGGAACTTTGTCATGGTGATCTACCATGGCTGAGATCCGTGGCCCATTTAGGTTCTTAGATATCTGTACTTTGCTTTGCATTCTTTTCACTTCCTGATTTCTTTCCTTTTACCACATTATTTTAAATTTGATGGGTTTTTTTTGGTTATGTTTAAGCACTAAAAGCTATTTAAAAAACAAACAAAAACACAAAAAAATCAATGAAAGGCCAAAAGAGAAAAGACTTAAAAATATTTGGGTATATTTGTACAAGGCCTTAGTTATAATGTTTCTGCTGATCATCATGTATCCTGAAGTAAAACTGCAGTAGCAAATCAACAAGAGCATTGAAGTGAGCAAGGGTGTGTTTTATTAACTTTTGAATCTTCAGATTTTGAAAATGACTTGTCTTGTTTCAAAGGGTAATTGTTTTTATTTATTTCTTTTAAGCAGCTTCGATAACTACAATATGTAAGTAAAAACTTGAAATTAAGCCATCTCCTTGCTGTGGGATGGTTAGGAAGATATTTACCTATATTTAAATTCATTAAATTGAATGTGTGAAGGACCACATACTGCAGATATATAAATCATGTTTGTAGGTGTCTTCAGGTAATTTAATTCAGGAAACTCAAGGTAGATAGAAAAGTATCTTTTACTTTTTTAAAAAGTCAGTGTCTCAGATGAACAACAAGGCTAGGTGCTTATTGAATATAGTAGGTGCCATTCAGATTATGTTCATAAAGAGTAGCGCAGATGTGTGGAGGGCCACAACTGGCCAAATTTAAATCCAAATTTGATATAATCTTAGAAGCAAAGATGGAGTCAAGCATGATTTAACATTCCACAGGTGAAGAAATGAGATCTTTTTATTCTTCAAGTTTTGGACACAATAAGGGAGCTTGCCCTCCTTTAAAAACACAACCTTATGGGACATTTCTGCAGGCACATTTTACGACCAGTATCTACATTTTAAAATAAAATTAAGCGACCTCTAGCGGTTCCACATGAAAGGGTGTGCAATTAATGTGTTCACATTTCTCCAGCAAATCCTGAAAAAATATGCAAATATGGATTATCTCAGATTTCAAGCGGAGTACAACCAGAAAAGTTAAAATAATAAATAAACTGGTTCTTATATAGTGCTTTACTACCGTACATGAGCACCCAACGTTACTCATCCATAGAAGCACTTCCATATTTTGCCCACGGATTCTTTGGCACGCTGATGGGAACAGCCTGAGATCAAACCATTGACATTCCGATTAATAGGTGACCTGCTTTACCTCCTGAGTGGCAACATTACCCACGGGCATATTCACATGACACACGAAGCCACAGGTAGGAGCACTCATGTTGGAAACGCTTGTATGGGTCGTATTTCGTGGTCTGGACAAACAACTGATACTGTTGTTTGGGTTGGAGGACATGTTGCAATAAGTATTCTAATAATGTAAAACAAATCCTGCTACTTTAAAAGCCCACATGTGTGTTAACATTGGTGAACCATGACATACATGAAATATATTTATGTGTTATGTTTGCACGTTATGATCCCTCCTTGACCTCCCTGTCCCTTGTAATAGCACAACTTCACATGTTTAGAGCCACATAGCTGCAATTCAGCTCCATCCCTTGGCTCTTCTCTTTGTCCATGGATCATCAGAAAATATTCAGCAAACTCAAACTGTGTTTCCTTCACCCAGTTCTGGCCCTGTCGCTGGCTCCCTCCTGCCAGGTACTATCTGATCTGGAATGCTGAAAACACTTTTAAACATGGCTGCTGGAACCATCCGGGTAATTGCCTTGGCACTAGAATGGGCACCCCACCATCAGTGCATAAATTACTATGGCCTGGATACAGAGGAATGAATAGGGCTGCTATAAGAAGAGTGGTGGGGGAAAAGAAAGGGAATATAGAAGGATAGAAGAAGGGAGTAAGAGAGTGTCTGAGGAACAGACATCTACAGTGGCAGTAAATTGGACCAAGATCTATTGCCAGCCTGGGTGTGGGAGGGACACATTAAAAATTCAGTCATTTTCAAACATGGCCATCACTTTGGAGAGATAATGAGTGTCCTCAACACTGGATGACAAACCCACTCCCCACCCCCCGACCTGCTCTTTTCTTCCCTGTGCCTACATGAAAGATAACACTTCATTTAACTACAGAGATGGAGACAGAAGTGATGATGAGAATTCCCCAGCAACGTCTTTCTTCTAAAATGCTCATCCTAATTAGCTCAATGCGTCACTGGGCTGAATAAACTCTCAAATATCCCCCCTTAGTCCTCTCACAAAGGAGCTTTTTGATCTGCACATTGAGATTAGTGGCAGTTTCACCTCTGTGTGCTGTTTAAAGCGCTGCCAAGCTTTCAAGATGCTGCAGCTGGAGTTCTTACTGTCCACTAAATATGCTCAATTAGTAGTTAACACCTCAATGTGCTTCTTTAATTACCCACTTGACCACTGCACACAACACTGGTAATTAAGATTCAAACACTGAAACATCTGAATGAACCATGAAAGATAACGTGATAAAAATTCACGCAGGTAACCTCTTTTTAACTTCCAAGATTCTGCCTGGGGGAGTGGTAACCTGCTGCAGCGTTCCCAGTAGCTTTTGTTTTGTGTTTTCCTCCATAGTTGTGGCTTACGCTTGTCAGGAAGGATGCCACTCTGGACTCCACTCTGACAACTTTTCAGCAGTACATGAACTGTACAACATGAGACAATAAAACTCTAGACCTTCTGTATGCAAACACCAGGGATATGCACAGTGTATCACAAAAGTGAGTACACCCCTCACATTTCTGCAGCTACTTAAGTATATCTTTTCATGGGACAACACTGACAAAATGACACTTTGACACAATGAAAAGTAGTCTGTGTGCAGCTTATACACTGTACATTTCATTGAGGGACACGTGAACTCCAATATGTACTGTGAAATAATGAAACAGAGCATGATCCCCTCCCTCTGGAAACTGGGTCGCAGGACAGTGTTCCACCATAATAATGACCCCAAACACACCTCTAAGACAAGCACTGCTTTATTGAAGAGGCTGAGGGTGAAGGTGATGGACTGGCCAAGCATGCATCCCGACCTAAACCCAGTAGAACATCTTTAGGGCATCCTCAAGCAGAAGGTGGAGGAGCGCAAAGTCTCGACTATCCGCCAGCTCTGTGATGTCATCATGGAGGAGTGGAAAAGCATTCCAGTAGCAACCTGTGAAGCTCTGGCAAGCTCCATACCCAGGAGAGTTAAGGCAGTTCTGGAAAATAATGGTGGCCACACAAAATATTGACACTTCAGGATCTTTCACTAAGGGGTGAACTCACTTTTGTTGCTGCTGGTTTAGACATTAATGGCTGTATATTGAGTTATTTTGAGGGAAGAATAAATTTAGACTGTTATATAAGCTGCAAACAGACTTTTAATTGTGTCAAAGTGCCATTTTTTTAATGTTGTCCCATGAAGACATTTACTTAAATATCTGCAGAAATGTGAGAGGTGTACTCGCTTTTGTGATACACTGTATGTGGGATTTCCTTTAAGCATCATGGTCTCCCTTTATCACAAACAACTCTGTGCAAATTGTGAGGCTACCAATAATAGGCAGAACTAATGCCGATGCTAGTGACTCCCATAAGTTATTCTTTGCCTTTCTTTTGGTCTCTGTCTTTGTCTCTTTGTATGTGTTCTATATACTGTTTTATTTTGATGTTTATCTTTGTCATCTGGCTTGTAAGGTTTTGTTTTGGTCTTTGCTATTGTCCTGTCACTGTGTGATAAAGTTCACTTCTGCCTTATTAACCTTTTAACAGAAGGATGTACTAGCAAGGTAACCGAGCCTAAGACCAAAGTTTTCAGTGTCATAAAGATGTTTCTTTTTACATATAGATCACCAATGCAACTTATGCTGAACCTGAGCTGGAGAAGGTTATGCACAGAGTTTCAGCTTAAATTGACAGTGAGCATTGCTTAACCAGTTTAATGACAATTTGCTCTAATTGGGAAATTCAGTCTCTGCATTTCATATGGTTTTGGTCAGAGGTTTATCCACTCATCATGGGCCTGAATGCTATTTTAATTTGGAGCGTTAAATGACTGTATACATACACACATACCATACATCTTTAATAACTTTCAAAAACAAGAATTTATTTTGGATTTTCTTTAAGCAACACAGGGTCAAAAGTATACAAACATTCAATTAAATCTTTTAAAACATGATGCTGAAGGTTCTACAGTACCCTTCAACTTGATAAGACTGAGGCTTATTAACTGCTTGTTAGTGATCATTAACTACAACTGGTATTTTTCCTTTGTCAGCCTAAAATGGATTCGCTTGTATCCAGAATTCAGAGTATTTTTTTAGTTCTGTGAATTTACAAGATCTGTTGCTTTCTGCACTACATCTCAGTTTTCATCTAAATACAAGGATTTGTTGGTTAGTGGGTTTTTAAACAATGCTAACTGTTGGTCTAAAAATTGATTTATTTTTAACAGGAAGCATGTACTGAACCACACTGACACCATAAAACAATACTATTCACTAATTACCTTTGATCAGTACCCAGCTTGATAAAATTACTTCCCATTTTAAAGATGACATTGTTACACAAAATGCTTTTGCTCTTGAATCCCCTGACGTTTAATTATTAATTGTATATGAATGCTATGGTTCTTATAGAAATCCACCAATATATTTTTGTGTTAATGTTCAGCTCCAAATAGTTGACTCCACATCAGTCCTTTGGGGACGAGTGCTCACATCTGCAAGTTGTTTGAATTACCATGAGAAATAACCATACAAACATGGTGTCATTGATAAAATTCCCATGGAGCAGCAGTTTTAATATAGACTTGTAGAACTTACTTGTTTACTGTGAAAAACAAACCTCTTCTTAGGTTAAAGCAGTGTTTCTCAAACTGTGGGGTGCAGGGTCATGGTTTTGGTTTTTCTGCACAAATGACCTGGGAAAAAAGTGATGCGGAATAAATGTTGAACATCAACGTTAGCAGGTATGTTAGAACAATATCAGCACAACGACTAATGAAACTCTCCCCCTTCAACCTCTCTTGTGCTCAACAGCAGTCTAAGGTTTGGACACTGGTACCTTCCGTTTGAGAGTTCTCCATTACGCATAACAACAGTATGTTAATTAGAGAGGGCTGAGGATTTAATATTACAATCAAGAAAATGTATTTTTTAAAACAATGCATTTCTTTGATTGAATGTTCCAGTGAAACCGAGAACCAGTATAAAATAAAATATATAAAATTAAAATTTAATAAAAAAAAACATTCACTTCTAACTTCATGTTGCTCATAGGGTCTTTACCTTACAATATAAAGTGCCTTGAGGCGATTGTTGTGATTTGACGCTATATAAATAAAATTGAATTGAAATGATGGGTTGGGTCTTTCAGGTTGCCAGCCAGGTTTTGCTCCTAACATGCAAGAGTTTACAGATTACACACAATGACAAAGGATTGTTTGTCATACCCTCTGGTCCAAGAAATCGGAAACTTAACATCTTAAACATCGCATGAAAACGCCCATCAGTTCATTTATAAGAAAAAGAAAAGAAATCCAGTGTGGGTTTTATCAATCCCCATTTCATTCCAGTCTCTTCCAGTTTCTTTAACAACAGGCAGTCGCGCAGATCAACCAGGTTTAACCCGCTGGCCTGACTTACTGCGCTGGGGTGATTTTGGGTTGTCCACTCCTGGGCCATCGTTTTTAATGAATTCCTGATCCTGAGTGCTTCTCCCAGCTGAGTGTCCCAATGTGAGGGTAGACTACTCATGGACTTGCTGAGATAAATTATGCCTTTAGCTATGGAAGACATTCTGTCAGCTTCCTTACATTTTCCACACTGAGCTCTGGTGCATCAGAAAACGAGTATAGGGGCTGAACACTGAAGCCCCAAATCTGTGGAATCTAGCTGATTGACACCCAGTGGGCTGTACAGGTAACCTCAGTGGAAAAAAGCACGGCATATTTAAAGGAAGGCCATCTGGCTGTCACTGTTATAACTGATTGTCTAACTGAGCTCAAAGTGTAGACTCGCAGAACGAAGTTCAGTTCATTTCAATGTCTCAAGTCTTCTCAATGGAATTATGCAAAGGAATTAGGGCAGTTCAAGAACCAATGAAAACTGCTCCAAAGTCTCAGCAAAAATGGCCATTAAGTAGTTCCAATAAAAGCTCATTTTCCACACAGTCCCTCAGCAGGATTCTCTCCCTCAGGTTACTCAGAAAGAGAAGCTGTGGGTCTCCTGCACAGAACAGAAGTTCAGTAGAGTTCACAGAAGACAGGCTGACAAACATGCAAATTCAGAGGAGCCAATTCCACAAACTATTCTCAAAGCAACAATCATGTCATTGAATGGGTCCTTCCCACAAACCTGCCTCTTGTTTTACCATAAATTATTTAGCTTCCAGGTGATTCAAGAGGACCTTCCAGTATTCTCTCTCTTATGGTTGACTGCAATCTGGGACAACCAGCAGTTATTAGAAGTCTCACTTCAGGTAAGTCCTCCAGATAGGTTGGCACACTGACTGTTGTCATTCCTTCTGCCTTCCTTGAGCTCCTCTTTCATGACATCTGACTTTGGGGTAAGCACTGATCCAAGATTAAAATTTTGGTATGTTGATGTGTTAGCCTCCATCCAAGAAAAGCATCAAACTCTTCTCAAATATGGGCATGATGTTGGATTTTTTTAAATGAAAAACTCTTATTTCCACAAAGTCCCTGTTGTGAGGGTTGCACTGTATTTTACATATTCCAGTGTTTAAATATTCTTCAGGAAGTTTTGTAATATGTACAGTGTACAACTTTTTCTATCATTAGATACTTAATTTACAATCCTCAACAATTGACAAATTACAAGAATCTTTTAGCAAAACAGACAAATGCATCATCAAAATAAAGCACAAATAGTGCAGAATTTTAGAGCCATATTGCACTTTTTTGTACACTACAGTGCGACAAAGTTCTTCTTCACGTCTTCATTACGTGTAGACAATGTCCGTCTATGCTTCCATTTTCTCACTACAGCCAATGTAGATCTGCCACTGGATTGTAGGAGGCAGCCAGAGTATCTGGACTATACCAACACAGGCACATGGAAAAATAAAAAGCTGAGGGGTGTGATCTGCTTATAGTTGAAGCATAACCTCTGGTCCTCCTTTTGAAGATGGGAACCTCCACCCCAGTCTGCCAATCCAGATGTCATGTAGGTGTTATGAGAAATTTAAGAGCAAAATGGTAACCCTTGGGTTCCTCTAATGGCCACTTCAGGCTCCTGCCACCCTGCAGTCAATTTTCATAAATGTTGTTTTCTTCTTCTTTTGCCTGCTTCCTTTCAGAGTTGCCATAGCAGCTCATCTGCTTCCATTTCACCCTATCCCTGGTATCCTTTTCTGTCATATCAACCCTTTGCATGTCCTCCTTCACTACAATGATGAACTATCTCTGAGTTCCTCCTTCTTTCCTCCTGCCCGGAAAGCTCCATATTCAATACAGTATACTTTGTCCAACATATATACCATCGCTGCTCTGCACATGTTCAAGCCATCTCAGCCTTGCCTCTCTTTGTCTCCAAACCACTCAGCCTGAGCTGTTCCTCTGATGTACACATTTCTAATCCTGTCCATCCTGGTCACTCCCAGTGAGAACCTTAACATCTTCAACTCTGCCACCTCCAGCTCTCCCTACTGTCGTTTTGTCAGTGCCATCATTTCCACACCATATATCATAGCAGGTCTCACTACTATCTTGGAATCTTTCCCTTTCATGCTTGTAGTTATCCTTTTGTCACAAATCACCCATGACACTCTCCATCCACTCCACCCTTCCTCCACTCTCGTCTTTTCTTCTCATAATTAGCCCAAGGTAGTTAAACTCATCTGCCTTCACTATCTCTACTCCTTGTAGCTTCACTCTTACATCTGCGTTTTCCTCATTCACACACATATTCTGTTTTGCTTCTACTGACTTTATTCCTCTTCCCTCCAGAGCATACTTTGACCTCTCCAGGCTCTCTTTCACCTGCTTTCTACTATCACAATGTTGCCTGCGAACATCATAGTCCACGGAGACGCCTGCCTGATCTCATCTGTCAGCCTGTGCATCAGCACCACAAACAAGAAGGGGCTCAGAGCAGATCCCTGATGTAATCCCACCGCACACCACTCACCACCATCTCGCTGTCCTCATACATGTCCTGCACCAGCCTTACAAATATGTGAGGCTGGTGCAGGTACATACTTGATTTGCTATTGTGGCTTTATTTTGAACATGTTATTACTCTCCTGCTATTCCCGACTTCCTCATGCAGTCCCACAGTTCCTCTTTTGGCACCGTGTCATATGCTTTCTCTAGATCCACAAAGATACAGTGAAGCTTCTTCTGACCTTCTCTGCATTTCTCCATCAGCACTGTCAAAGCTAGCATCACATTAATGTCACCTCTCTTCTCAGTCATATCTTCATGGTGTCACTCATCAGCTTTATCTTTCTGTAGTTACTACAACTCTGCACAAATCAAAATATCCAACTTGGCAGCATTAAAAAGCATGTTAAGAGAATGGCAGGGATAGTTCTCCCCTTCATACCAACTTTAAAATGGGCTAACCCTTTTTTTTAAGCTCATCTATTTATATACTGATGAGGTTTAAAATTTGGGGCGTGGCTGCTTTGACTGAAAAAATGTGCCAAAAAAAAAAAGATTTGTAATCAATCACCTTCTGCTCGGCTTCGCCTCTACTACTCCAAATTACTGAACCAGATAGCTCACCCATGCTTGTTGTTGTCAGTGCTATTTAGGCCATTTTTAAAGAAAATACACTAAATGCAGTTAAACTGAATTACAAGAATTTCTTTCAGCATTGCATTTTAACATGCATTTTAGCCTTACAGGCATAGAGTTGTTCTTGAGAACTATTGTACGATATTCACAAGGTTAATTGTTCACTGCACAGAATATCCTCTCAGCTCCCAAGTGTTAATGCATCTTTATCTAATTTATGGAAAAATGAAAATAAAGAAATAAATAAAAGCTTGCTTCCATAGTGAGCTGCCAACAGTTCTTTTTCTTCACTCGTTAGACATTGTGATTGGCATAATCAGGCTACAACGAAGCTGAAAGGAAGAAGCCATCAGCAGGAATTAGCATCACTGAGTTGCACTAACAATCAGTAATGTCAATGGAACACGTTTCAGGAATGGGGGATGGAAAAAAAGAAAGCGCATGTGGCTATGAGTCCTTAGTTTGGTACTGACCCCACCTGAACAACCAGGAAATGGCTGCCTGATGAAATCTAACATTAACAGTGCCTTTCTAAGATGAACATGGAGGCAGGAGTTGCAGGCGGGGGCGTAGAAAATAGCAGTAGCAGATATATTTGAGGTGACAAGCCGCGTACAAAGCCTTGTCAGGAGTCTGAGATGTGAAGAAAGGCTGTCAAGATTTAGAGGAAGGCAGGCATGCTGTGGTCTTTTGAAGGAGCTTGTCATTATAACAAATTGTTTCTTCAGGTCTGATTTCTAATTTAGCCATCTATTTACAGCGATCATTTGAATATTCACTGTTGATCACGGCACAAAATCATGTTGTGCATGTCGTCTGTTTGGTTTGGTGTATTTTTGGAGGAATCATGGCTTAATATAATCTAATTACCTGCCTGGGTTGACTTATAATTGTAAGTTGGAGCAACAGTGTTGGAGTTGTTAAGCCAACCTACTTCATAAGATGAAACATTGATGTGATGTCAAACACTTCGATGATGCTGTCATGGAATAACTTCCCTTTGCATGTTAGAGAGTCCCCTTCACTGTCCAGTTTTAAACTGTATGCTTTTAAACATGAAAGAGTTCTTTTTTTTTTTGTATGTTTTAATGTATAGAACTTTGTGTCAGCTGTGGTTGTTTTAAAGTGTTTTTATAAATAAAGATGGTATTAAGCCAGATTTGGGTTTGTGGGTAATGCAGGGCAAAGTGTGAGCTGTGAGTGTGAGAAAAAAAAACAAAAAAAAAACATAGTTGTGTTCCACATAAACTAACAGGACAACGGATGCTGTGAAAAATGGAAAGTTTAGTAAAAAGCTTGGCGATGACAAAATAACTGACAATCAGCCAATCTGGAAAGGCTAATTAGCAAGTGTGGGTATAAAGAAAACTTCAAAAAGCATGCCCAAAACATGTTCACTTAGAGCCAGTCGTCGACTGAATGAAAGAACAAAAGAATACAAATAAATCAAGATGACATACAGAAACTTACCTAGATTACAGACACACATATTATGTAAAGGTGGAAAAAGAGCCACAGTGTGATAATGGCTATTAGAGTGTGTTTATGTCTTGTGTGGTACAAACATCTTTTTAATATCTTTAGAAACTATTCAGCTAGTTACAGTTTTCATAAAGGTGATAATCAAAAAGAGGCAGTTCACTGTTTATAGCTAATAAATGGTGCGAAATTTTATGAGTGATTCATCCTAAAATGTGATTTATCCTGTTTGCAGTTCTACAAATGTGTCAGTAACTGCTTTCACACCTGGGAGTAAAACTGTTTAGCTCAAAACATTAAGGAAAGATGAAATGACCAAATCTCAGAAAGAAAACAAAGGTGAGAAACTGATAAATGTGTTCATTAAAGATTATAGTAGTGTGTAAAAGTCTTGAGGCACCTGTTGTATTTTTATTTTTGTTACCACAAAGCCAGACTTTGTTGCAATTTTTTAAAATGGTCTTGAGCAATTGTTCTTCAGCTTTATGACGTTTTTCTTTGGATTTTGGCTGCTTCTTCGCTCATTTTCAGTCCAGTACCTGTACCTGTACCTGACAATTTTCAGATGATTTTTTTTTTTCTTTTTTAAGTCACTTAACACTGACTCATGAATCATTTAAGCACAAAAAGGCACCTAACTGCATAAACCAGTTTTCTGTCTTCACATAACAGAAACCAACCAAGTACCAATTTTAAATGACATCTTTATGCACGAGCAGCCTGTCAGAAAGCCCACAATTTGTTCTCATTTCTTTTAATTAATCTTAAGCGTAAGTTCAGAAGGAAGATCTGAAATTGCTCATCCACATTCTTTCCTGGCTGTTTCTCTATGACATCACTTCCAGTTTCCAATGCTGTCAAACTCAATGCTGCCCACATTTCTTCTAGTCCAATCATCTGTCTGCCCGCCTTCCTTAAGCCAATCAGCTGCTTACCTGTAATTCTCCCTTCCAGATTCATTCATACAAACCACCTCCTCCCCTTCACCACCCAAGAGCACCTTCCCAGCCTCCATCTTAGTCTCCACTAACACTAGCATCTAGACTCTGGGGGTCCTGCCTAATTCTGAACTCTACTGGGACTCAGCTTCAATGGGCCATCAGAGTCTAGTCTCAGATCAGCTATATGTATTTTCAGTAAATCTTTTTCAATTTCTCTTAATGATCTTTCCTTATTAAACTAAAACTACAAACAAATGCCAACGACAACACAGTTAGACAGGGGACAAAAAAGTATTTTTGCACCAACAAGGTGATTCCCAAAGACCTATTGCCTGTAAACTTGGTATATCTTGGCATGGTGTGGGACTATATTTCAGCTAGTGGTGTTGGGGATCTTGGTCAAAATTGATGGAATTAGGAATGCAGAAAATTACCATCAGATTTTGATCCACCATCTAGAAAGCATCTGATTGGCAACAGTTTGATTTTTCAGCATGATAATGACCCCAAACATAATGCTAATACAATAAAAGAATAGCTGGATAGAGAACACACTTGACAGATATGGAACCAAAAAGGCAGCCAACATCCAAGCAAGATCTTTGGAATTTCCTTAAAGAAGCCTGGAGAACTATTCCTGAAGACAACTTAAATAAATAACAAAGCTTGCCTAAGAGAGTTTCAAGGAACATAACAAAGAGCCTGAGGCACTGACCAGCCTCCATATTCAGAAATTATTCTGATCCTCCATCTGATGGAATGAGCTCACACCCTCCAACTCACTAGACTCTTTGGTCCTATGGGTTGTGGGGCTTGACAATAGTCACCAAAGGTGCACCACAGCGGTCCTGTGGCCAGCTGATTATTCATCCCCACAGCAGTACGCCTAAATTAACATAAGAACGTACAATCTTCAACCTGGTATGAAAACTTCTTCATGGAAACTGACACAACTGCCACACATCTGACTCTTCATAATGTTCTTCAAAGGCAAGATGATCTGGAACAGATTCGTTTTTAATACAGTGAACACCATTGGGAGGAATTTCAAAATGACATTGACCCTGAAAACAAGTTTTTCTTCAACATGAAAAACAGGTGCTACTATTACACGGACCATAAGTTTAATAGTGCCATCTGGACAGGAAATAAATTTTCAATATTTCACTTTAACAGCAGAGCTTGTATGCCAACGTCTACAACATCAAACATTACTGCAGTCAATTCTTGCAACCATTTAATGAAATAGTAATATTCAAAACCTGGATCAACTGTGAAAGGGGGATGGACTTTTGTATTGAAGGTGATTGGAGCCTATCCCAGCTGACATAAGGCGAGAGGCAGGGTACACCCTGTTCAGGTCGCCAGCCTGTCACAGGGCTAACACATAGAGAGAGAAAAGCATTTGCACTTTAGATTAGCCAATTAACCTAATCCCAATAACTGCATGTCTTTGGACTGTGGGAGGTAACCAGAGTACCGGGAGAAAACCCACGCAGACACGGGGAGAACATGCAAACTCCACACACAGATAGAAAGGCCCAGGCCAAGGTGGAATTGAACCCGGGCGTTCCAGATGGTATTCTAACTGTGAGGCAGCAGTGCTAACCACCGTGCCACCATGATGCGCTATTTATTATGTATATTAATGATATTTGCAAAATGTCAGATTTAAACAAATGGGTTTTTTTGCTGATGACATAAATATATTGTGCTTTGATGTGAATTTACTGCAACTTTTGAACTGGACCCCTTTAAAAAATGAATAAAAATAATGGTTGGACAGAAATACATTTGAACCAGAGAAGATACATGGTATTTGCTGACAGTGTGATTAAAAAAAAAAAATTCAGATACAAATAGACTCTGGCAACATAGAGTGCATGAAATTAAAGTCCTGCGTGTGACAATTGCTGGAAATGTCACATCAATCATTCAAAATAAACTGTCATTTCAGGTTCGTCCAAAGCAAAGCACGAGATAAATCAAAAATAAATTATCAATATTTACTGTTCTTTTGTGTTACTGTGTTTGAGTTACTGTGTGGAAATAATAATAAATATTACATCCACTGTATTTATTGCAAAAAACAACCAGAAGAATTTTACAGGGTGTCTGATTTTGGGAACACAGTAATGCATTTTTCTTAAAAACACTTTGATCAAAACAACACTACTAATGTATGATGTAAGAAATTTGTTGTCAGTAACAGTTATATAATCTTACTTTTTTCAGATGACCAGAAGAAGTTTTTCTGTATCCACAGCATGAAATTGTGGAATAGTTAAAGTGTGAGATTTCAACAATGTCCAAGCATCACTCAGTTTACAAACAAATGTAAAAAAAAAAAATCATCCTACTCCTTTCTGATAGATATTAGGTGGCACATAGTTATTCATGGCAACTCACTGTTTCTTCTTTTATTTTTTCTTTCACTTTGAAATAAAACATTAACTAACTTGCTAAAAGGATACAGACAAGTGATGCAATCATTTTGTTATTTGCTCTCAGTAGCACAATACATCATAAAATAGGGATTTTAAAAGAGTGACTCAAAAAATGTGTCTGTGTCTTCATCATTTCTTACATCTTCCTAATGACAAATGGTGTCCAGGACCAGGTGTCTGACGGACATGTTAAAACAGCAAAATCTGACACCCTGGGATGTCACTTGCACCCTAGAGATACGAGTTCTCTGAGTCTGTTGCACACGCAAAGAAAAAATGGTCCTCTCTCAAATTCACATTGGTAGGTAGGAAGGGTGGCAGTGGTGCAAGTCTCAAATTTTTCAGAGGAGACCATCAGTAGTTTTAAGACCAGGGTTTTTGACACCCCGGGAATGAGATCAGGCTAGTCAGCAACACCAAGTTTACTCAGCAAAAGACTTGTTAGACCAAACTGCAGGGTAACAAGTTTCTTGTTAAAATGGTCTCGAGCTTCCTGCTGTGTGGCTGGTGCCCAACGTGACACAAAAACACATAAATGCTCAAGCGCGGGCCCTCCCGCTGTGTGAGAGTAACCTTTCTGAGCCCATCTAGAAGTCTAAACTATATAATTAACAGAGTCCCCTGGGTTCCAGCTTGGCTGCCTAAGCAGTCTTGCATAGTGAACTGGAGCTACAGCAAAGTATTGCACAAACTGAAGGCTAGCCTGGTGGGGTAACCATGCCAACCTCTCCCACCCCTTCTGTGAACACACATATACACACAATAATATGTCGGTACATCCTCTGTCTCTCCTCAGGATATCAAACCAGCTTGTTTTGTCCTCTGTACAGATGTGTTTATTTGTCTGCTTTTTTCCCCCTCTTCCTAGTAATGTTCGACTATGTATCTCAGGGCAGCTTCACACTACTT
>VUQJ01045660.1:1942-13071 GCA_015108635.1 Andinoacara biseriatus
ATACATTTACTTTTCTAAACAGTCTTGGTCCAACAAAAAAGGAGATAAAATGGCGCTGTCACAAGTGTTTTTTCACACTGATCCAAACTAAAGGGGGAAGACAAACACTGTGGAAAAGAGTCAGAGATGAATAATTATATGCTCTCTTACTAGTTCCTGTCAGCCCTCTTACTGCAGCATTTTGGATCATTTTGGATTTATGGGGTGGCTGTGGCTCAGGAGATAGAGCAGGTCACCTACTAATCGGAATGCTGGTGGTTCGATTCCTGGCTGCTCTGGGCTGCATGCCCAAGTATCCTTGGGCAAGATACTGAACCCCAAGTTGCTCTCCGAAGCTTGGTATGAATGTGTGAGAATGTTGGACAGTAAAAGCGCTTAGCTTAGATACCTATGGAAGTGCTTGTGTGAATGGGTAAATGTAAACATGCTGTTTAAGTGTTTTGAGTGCTCAGAGTAAAAAAGCTCTATAAGAACTGGTCCATTTACCATTCAAGCCATTAGCTGATCCATAAGCTTAAGTGTGTGTGTGTGTGTGTGTAAACATAATGTTATGTCTGTCTTTTCTGTCATACAGATTCTCTTCTGACCCTCATATGGACAAGTCTTGTCCAGTTTGTCAACTTAACTATAGAGTCGGGTAAGTAGTTAAGACATGGGCAGTGAGGGTGACTGGTTTGTGTGTAATGAGATAATCTAAAATGTTTCTTTCATTCATTTATTTTGTGCATATATTTATTTTTGTCTCTTTAACAGATGAAAGATAGTATCAGTAAAGAAAGGTAACAAAGTATGGGGGGAAAAAACTGCAGGAGTCTTTAGAATCAGCTTCTGTGCCATAAAACAGTACTTCATGTCAGCATGCACAGAGACTATGATCATTCGTGTTTGCTTGAAGAACCATAAAACCGTGATTATCTGCTGACATGATATAAGGGGACAAATAAAAATGTCAGTAGTTTCCACTCCTTTGTTATTGTCATGTTAAATTTCTTGCAGTGTTGTGGCTGCTGCTTAGCAGGTGGACTCTTAAAGTCATGGGTCTGACCTTCCAGCACCACATAGAGCACTCAGGCTTGGGCTTGTCACTTGGGAGGAGGACCTGTGAGACCTTGCCCTCTTCTCTTGCCCGATCCACTCACTTTCTCATCATCAGTTTAAGTTGGAGCGTTCAGCTCTTCAGTCTGGACTGCTGTGACAAGACTAGAATTCTGAGGGAATCTGTTCCCAATGATGATTTTCCTCTCAATGCAGGCAAAGCCTGAAAAGACAGAAAAACTGTGTGTTTGACACTTTGCTGAATAGCACTTGTGTTCTGTTGTTAGGCAGTAAGAAGGACCGTCAGGGAAGTGAAGTACTGACCCTGATGCTTCAAGCTCTGCAAAGTATCGTCACCTCAGAAGCGCTGCGTGCAGACAGGGTCCTGGTAAGGTTAAGCACCAACCTTCAAGACTCACTGAAAATATACTCAGAATTAGTGTGTTCATAGGAAACATGACATTACAGACTAATTATTCTAAGAATACTTTAAAAAGCTACTTTTGGCTGCTCCCATGCCACAAGGGTTTGTCACAGTGTGTAGCTCTGGGTGTTTATGACCCGTATTGGGTCATAAAGTATAATTCTTTACATTTTCAGGTCACTAACTGCTTTAACAGGTTACTTGTATGTATGTTGTTTCTGTTTCAGTGCTCAGAGGCTGTTTGTTTCTTTGTCTTGACCTCAGGTTCTGTTTGAAGCCACAGTAAAAGGAATTCCCCAGAGAGTTCTCAGTTCTGCATCTTATCAAGTGGGCAAGATGGACGTTCTAAATGTGAGTGCTTCATGGTTCACTGGTTAGCACGGTGTCATGGAACTGCTTTTAGAGAAGTTTGTTAGATGTTGTTTTATTCCTCAGGGAACACCGGCACTCTTCCTCATCCTCCTCCTCTACAACAGCAGCATGCTTCCAGCTTACATCAAGGATGAGAGGTGGGTCTAATGTTTAGCTTGATGCTTATTCTGCACCAAAGGTCAGTACTTTAAGGCTTAAATGGTGATGCACAATTTATTTCTTGTATTTTTGATGGAACTAACACACAAAACGTTACAAGCACTTTTACTGAAACGGAGTAATCAATAAAAACAGCTGGTTACTTAGTCTGGACCTGCTGCAGTGTTCGGCAGGATAAAAACCGCTTAAGATTTGTCTGATGATTTAAAATCATGTCATTCACTCACTGAGCGGGTGGTACAATTTCTCCAGAGTGTGGTTGTATGAGGGTCTGTGTTGCCTGTAGTAGATGGCAGTAGGACACACGTCCAAGCAGGCACCAGAACTTAAACCCACCTTTTGCTGTGGGCACACCAGCAGTAAAAGAAGGCATATTTATCAATCTTTCCTCCTGAATCTATCTGCAGGTTTTTTCACTGCCTTCAAACATTGGTCGGCTGCGGACTGTCGGGTCCCACCTCCCCGCTGGCTTTTGCAGAATCGGTGCTGGGTGCCTTCAGCCGCAGCGCCGGGTCCCTACAGAACAAGGAGCAGCTGTTGAGGATGTGGAGTGTAATGGTCGGCTCCCTCACTGACATCATCACACAGGTAGGAGTCTGGCAACAAGTAAACTTTCAGAAGACAATATGTTACTTCTTTAAATGTAATTTAAGTTTTTAGATTTTAGAGGTTTGTTTAATCTGCACATTTGCTGTCATTGATGTAGGTTATAAGCTCTAAATAACAACTGATCCTGCTTTATTGAGATGGTGATGAGGATATTCTATTTAGGCAAGTAGATGAGTTCATCTAGATGAGCTAGATGGGGCCTTGTACCTGAATTAAGAGCAGCTGTCATTATAACAAAAGATTCAGTTGTAACCAAAGCTGCAAGCCTGCTCTTGGTGCCTGCACAGCTTGAGATACTTAAAATGTCTTAAATACACAAATGCCTAAAACATCTTAAAGGGTCACTTTTAATAGGTCAAGATAGTTAATCCAGTTTACAAACAGTGATGGGCTTTAGTTTGTATAATTAGATATATTAGATAATAAGATGAGTTTTTAACCTCTTATGAATTTGTTGTTTTTACAGACTAATGAAGTGAACCAAGGTGATGCCCTTGAGCACAACTTCAGTGCCATGCACTCTGCCTTGATGCTCCCCATCACGCATCTCTTACACGGCACACCACTTCCACAGGTCTGTTATATTTGTTACTACTGTCTGTCCTTGGAGCCCATAAAGCAGCGTCACAGTGCCAAGCTCATGCTTTCCATTTGATCAGCATGGGTGACCTTA
The DNA here is from genome assembly GCA_015108635.1 of Andinoacara biseriatus. Lineage (NCBI taxonomy): Eukaryota > Metazoa > Chordata > Actinopteri > Cichliformes > Cichlidae > Andinoacara > Andinoacara biseriatus. The sequence goes on from VUQJ01045660.1 coordinate 5,215, forward strand.
TTCCAATCCCTATTAATTTGTTCAGGCGGCCCAGAAGTCGATGCTTTCTTCTTGGTCCAAGCTCTACAAAGTATTCGCTCGCTGCTCTGCGCTGGTGGTCACAGCCGAGGAGAACATCTGCTGCGAGGAGCTCTGTGCAAAGATGGCGGCCACAATAGACAGAGAAACCCTAATGGTGAGCACACACTGACATATAAAGAGAGTGGGATGTTTTTTCCAGTGGAGGGCACTATAACAAATACAAAACTTAACATGACATTTTTTCGGTCTAAATAAACAAGGCAGTTACAAATTTTTCATAACCTATAAGGAAAAAAATTGTAAATCTTCACAGATGTGAATATTTGAAAAATAAGCAAATTCATCAATCCACGATGAATGATGGATAAAAATTAGACCTACAGTGGTTAGAATATTTCTTTCAGCCTTTAGAAGAACTGCAGTCTGACTTCGAAGCTGTCTGATCCTTCAGGTTCCTTCCACGTTAAATGCTGTTGCCAGTATCCTCCATGTCATGGTCGAGTGTGTGGACTTCTCTCCGTACACTCCTCAGTTTCAGCAGAAGCTCAAGTGTAAGAGAACTTAAACTAACTTCAGTTTTTATTCAAATAAAAGTGATGCACTCAGTTTTTAAAACTGCCATTTCTTCCAGCTCCTCATACTCCCGTGAACTGGATGCGAAAGAGGAATAAAGCCCTGGGCAACCTGTCTATGTTCCAGTCCCTGCTGGTACAAAGCCTAGAGGTGTATCTGGATTCCCCTGAGACCTCCTCTGAAGCAACAGGCTTGGCCTTGGTCTCCATCCTGTCTGCTCTCTTTACCAACCTCATCCTGGCCAGTGCTGTCCAGGCAGCACTGAACTCCATGATCCAACCCCTCACTCTCTTCTATAAACATGCAGCCAGTGATCCACCCAAATTCGACTCTCAGCTTCTGGGAAAGGTTTGCTGTTCATCAACTGAACTTGTAGGTTTTAAATGTTTATCATTTGAAGGTTTAAAATCTTTCTTTTTTTTTCCTGCCCCTCCTGCAGTTGGAGAAGCTTATTGGTGAGGTTTTCAGCTGCTTGCAAACTCGCTCTACTCTGGCCTACAATGATGAACTTCTGGCTGTGCTCTCCCCTCTGCTTTGTGTGGTGTTTCCTCACAAAAACAAGCACCTCCGCACCTCAGTCACCCAGTTCTGGAACTCCACCTTTGCCAATGCAGTCAGCCTCACGTACCCTGACGAGATCAGGTGATAATCTGGGTTTTCAATGTTGAGTTCATAATTTTTATCGCATTGAAAACTGCACTATAGTGAAAATGCACTATATTCCTTCAAAGGTTTGTACTTCCTGTGGGGGAGTTCCTACAGTGGAAACGTGTCTAATGTTGCTGTTGGTTTGCTTTTTTTATTTTAACACAGGCCGGTACTGAGCCAAGTGAAGCAGAAGACCCCGATCATTCTTCCTGGGTTCGAACTCGTCAGTGTTCCTGATGAGCTCAGTGGACAGTATTCAGTGAGTTGCCCTAAATGGCTTTCTGTTTTTCACATCTGTGTTTTCAGCTTCATTCAGCTCCTTCTGTCTGTCCCTGTGCTCAGAGTGAGAATTCTCAGTTGGAGACGAAGCTCAGCGGGATGCCCATTTCAACTGTGGGGAAGAGGGACTCCCTGCTGGGCAAGACTGCTGAGTCAAAGGAGAAGAGCTCTATCAAGAACCCCAAACCAGTTTCTGTAAGTTTAGAGACAAACTTGATCATGTTTCCTGAGGGACATATTGACATCTCCCTTGACTGCATCAGACAGTTTTAGTGTGAAAATGTACACTGCAGTTACAGCCATACAGATGAATCCATTCATCCATTCTCTTCCGCTTATCCAGTTCAGCATCACTGTCAGGCTGGAGCCTAACAGACAATTCATATTTGTCACTTTATTGCAAAATTTTCTCACCAGACAAAGCTGGACTTTGGTTCTCCCAAACCACCCCGCAGGGAGGTTTTGGAAGAGGAGGCATCCATCGACTTTGTGTTCATCCCTCCTGAGGCGAAGGAGAGAGTTCTGACGGAGCACCAGAAAGAAGTGAAAAGGACTAAAAGGTCAGGTTTCCCTCTTTTGTCTGTTATTATTTGCTCATTTGGATTTCACTCAATGATTTGTGTAAAACAAATGCTTTCTTTGTTACAGAGTTGACATCCCTGCCATGTACAACAACCTCGATGCCTCTCTGGATACCACGGCCTTCACCCAGTATGCACAGAGCCAAGAAGACTCTTTGTAAGTTCTGAGCATCACAATAAATCCCTCTAATAAAAAGAAAAGCACATAATAAAAAATAATTTTTCCCCCCACAGGGAAAAACTGCCAGCTGAACAAGCGGATATTGTTACCAACGAGGCTCCTGGCAAGGTAATGAAACAACTCCATAATTCAAGGAAAGGCTCCACTGGGAGGCTTGTTTTGTCCTGTATTTTGTGCAGCTTAAATATGTCTGAATAAAGCTTGGAACCAGTAATTGATTTTATAGTTAAATCTCTTTAACTTTAACCAAAGGTAGTAGCAGTTTGTGCAGTCTCCCACAATCCAGACACTTATTTGCATAATACATTTAATCCACCAGTCTGCACATTCAAAAGGACTTTCGGCCTGTCAGAACTCAGGATAACTCGTACTACAAAGTATGGCTATCACAGTGCATGAGTTCTAGCATAAAAAGTATAGAAGGTGACTGTGATAATCTGTTTGTCCATTTCTCTACCTGTGTGGTTCCATCTGGCTGTAGCAGCTAGCTAAGCCCAGCTCAGACATCTGTCTAATCAAACCACATACTTCAGCTCTTCTTGGGGTTCTTTAAGCTGTTCTCAAGCCCCTCCTGTATGGCAGGTCTTTTCAAGAGCCTCCTCACAGCTGGAGATGGGAGGCTGGGAGGATGCTGCTTTACAGTATTTTGTAATCTAGTGCAGTTTCTCACATAAGTTCTTCTAGTAGGTGAAAACCAAGTGACCATCATCAACCTGTTCTTATATATATTATAATTAGGTAAATTTCAAAGCAAAAGCAGATATTTTAATTGTAGAGTTTTAGAACTCTACAAGGAAAAGGATAAATTCTTCCGTCTGAGTGCTTGTTTTTTTGTTTTCATGCACAAGGAAATGCCCAGTCTTATCAAAGCTGTCACATGTTTTGCTAAGCAGTTAGGAAGTAGCAACGAGTGCATGGAAGTAAACCTCGTGTAGGCGTAGTCTGACATCTAAAATCTGCAATTTTATTTTATTTTTTTGGTGCGCTAAAATGAATACACAAAAAACTTCTGAAAATTAAAAATTTCCACACTCGAGTGTTATTGGAGGATATTACAGGACTTTACCTTATACTTCAGATTATGCTTAAATATATTCAGAAGTACATAGTATTATTGACTACTAGCAAAAACAGGTGGTTTTTGCCCAGCGTGTGTTTTCACATTCTTCATTCCATATTAGGTGGAGAAAATATATTCTAACAAAATTCCATTGTGAATACACATTTTGGTGACCCTGAAGTTATGTGCATTTGCAATGCATTTGCAAATGGATTATGGATACAAAAGTCAAAAGAACTGGCAGCTTATGGTAGATGGAAGTTACTTGCATTCCTGGATTAAAAATGATGTAGTTATGAATCGACTGGCGAACTGTTGAGTTATAAGTTGGAGTGGATCAAAGCAGAATGGAGACTTTTAAAGACCTGTCAAAGTGACCTCCTCTTCAGGTGAAGGGCCAGGAAGAGATCTGGCCTTCTTAGGAGGGCTGGATGAAGGCTGCCTACAAACTTGAACTTCTTTTCTTTTTCTCCAAAAAAACCCAAAACAAACAAACAAAAAAAAACCAAAACACACACCTGGATTTCTAAGTAGCAGATGATTCAAATAAGACTAATCACCATATTTTAACTCTAGCCATAAATACATTTCAAGATTAACTGCAGAAACATAAAATTCAGAGTTTACAAAAGAAGGCAGTGATTTGTGATTCTAAGCAGTTTTGGCTTGATGCTTTGGACCTCGATAGTTGGACAAATAAAAAATAATTCAAATTTTTTAGTGGACTACATAACGCATAAGCTACCACCAATGAGTCTGTACACAAAAGAACATATGAAATGTTTCTGACTCAGTCAGCAGGAAAAGGTTGAATCCAAGAAAGAATTCAAAGACACAGATCCTCCTTTTTTTTTTTTTTCCTCTATGCACCAACCACATTGAAACCAAACTATGCAATATCTATATGAATGCTAAGGTTTCTGACCACAACAGAATATTGCACTGTAATGTCAGACACTGTTATTTATGTCACTTGTTAGCAGTTTTATTGTTCTGGTATATGTCTGTGAAGAGAGTTAATAACTCGTGCTTTTTGTTTCCTTTTAGCTTCCTCAGACAGACATTGAAATGAAGGAAGATGCTGAAGTTCTATCAAAAGAGACTCAAGACTATGCCAGCCCAAAAGATGCAGAGAAGTTGACAGAAAATAACAAGCAGCAAGAGATTATCCCCAAGTGTGCAGATGTTTCGATGGAGGAGCATCCCAAGAGTGATGATGTGGACATGGAGTCCAAAGAAGGCACAAGCCCAAACATCTCTCCCTCATCAGATTTGGTGTCAGGGACTCCCCAGAAACCCAACAGTCGTCGGCAGTCTTTTATTACTCTAGAGAAGTATGCTGAGGGAAAACCTGCCAGCCCCAGCACTTCGTCCTCATTTACAGGCCCTCTTGTAAAGATCTCCAATAGCCAAGAATGCTCTAAAACCAACAAGTCATCTGCATCTCAGGTTTCACCCCCTGTCACTAATCCAAACTCTCAGGATTCCCAATCCATTCAGACAGGAAAATGTAACTCTCAGTCCTCAGTTAACAATATCCCAGAATCCCCTCGACGACCCAAAGACTCTAGGACAAAAACTGAGCCTGTAAAGCTGACTGACAGACTGTGCAGTGAGTCAATAGAGGACGAAGATGTCATTCCAGATACTCAGACTGAAATGGAGAGCACAGAAAGGGCTTCTGTTTCACAGGAAATGATTCCCTCAAGCCAGGAAGAGGATTCTGAATCAGCGCTAGAGGATTCTCAGTCATCTTCATCTCAGACGTCTCCCAGCGAACCTAGACGATCTGGACGCCACAGAGTCAGACCTCAGCTTCCTGGAGAGGACCTAGAGGAACGGGAAGCCAAATATAAACAGTTCAAAAGGAGACGTTCTGGAGAGGACCCTACTGGTGATTCTCCCAAATCTGACTCAATACAAAACAGACCAAACACAAGAAGTAAGCAAGTTGCAGAAGAGACAGGTAGAGACAGATTGCGGTCAAGAGCTCAGAGAGACTCAAGTGAGTCAAACCAAAACAGTTCTCAGGGTAGAGCAGCCAAGAGGCTCAAAATGAACAACAGTTTACAGGAGCTCCATGATAAACCTGAACGTAAAAAGAGAAGCACCAGTGAGCATGGATCCAGCCAGACTGATGTAAGATCAGACAAGCAAGAAAGCCAGTCACGGGGTAGACACAGTCGGCAGAGCAAAGCATCCATGGAGGTCAGTGATGGAGATGGATTGGACAAAAAGGTTTTGCCGGACAAAAAGGAGTCTGATCAAACTGTCACACATACGCATGTAAAACAGACTGAAAAAGACAAAGAGTCCCAAACAGACTCCCAAACGGTCAGTCATTCTCAAACTGACAGCAAGTCCCAAGAACTTGTTCTTGTAGGAAAAACAGAAAACGATGGTGAGAAGCTGAAAGACTCTGAAATGGTCACGTCTTCACCTCAAGTTAAAGGCCACTCTCAAGAGTCTGAGCCTGTAGAAAACGCAGAAAATGATTCTCAAGTAGTAACTTCTCCAGCTTACAAGTCCCAGGTTGTCACAAGCACAACAAATAAGCTAAGCAAAGAACTGCTCAAGGACGAACACAACAAAATAGAAACTATAGAAGACTCTCAAGTGATCACACCTTCATGTACTGATAACCACTCTAAACGTAGATCAAGAAGAAGCAAGACTTCATCTGAGGCAGCAGAATCTGAAGACAAAAATTACAATACAGATTCAGTAGGAAGGCAGACGAGGTCTCAGGCAGCAGGTTCTGTAGTCAGTCAGGCAGGGGCTCAAAGTGGCGGTAGGACAAGAAGGAGCAAGGTCCTAGAAGAGCAATCAAAATCAAATCCTAGCTATACACCGGAGAGCTCTCAGTCATTAGATCTTACTGGTTCGGAGTCCTCCCAAGGCAAGGGCAGATATTCTAGACGAAGGTCCGCTCCAGCGTTAGTAGCAAGTATGGAGTCCTCAGAATCTGAATCCTCTGAGGTTATTCCCCAAAAAAAGAGGGGGAGGAAGCCTCGAGCATCTCTTCAGAGTCTTCCTACCATTAAGTCTAAGGAGAAAATTGACAACAATATGGAAAAGGTTGATGCCAATGCTTCTCATGAGTCTGATAGTCAAAGCACAGAAGCAAAAGATGTAACTGACTCGGAGGAATCAAAAACCCAAGATTTGCTTAGTTCTGAAACCATCCAGTGTACAGGTACTGTTGAAGTTCAAAGTAAAGAAGAATTGCCAATGGAAGTAGATGTTGTAGCTCCGGAAACTGAGGCCCAGGACTCAAAGCAAAGGAGTGTGCCATCTAGTGAGATAGAGCAAAGTGAATGTAAAACGAACAGTGATGATCTCGCCACACAGAATAACACAGGGGACTCCAGAATGCTTGAATCTGTTAAAATCGGTAGTGAACAGGCACCAGAAGCGTTGCCCTGTAAGCCATGTTTATCTGCAGTGGAAACACTTGCGCCCCCTGATGAAACAGCACAGAGAGTGCAGGAATGGGAGTCTTCAAAGGAGAAAGTTGATCAGGTCTTTGAATCTGGGGAGGTGGGAACAGAAAAACAAAAGTTGGATTCAGAATCAGACCCCCAAGGACATCTAAAGGAGGACACAGCTGAAGGTCATTCACAAAACCAGATGGAGTGTCAGGAGGTTGCTGGTGAACTTTCAGAGGAGCAGCATGCTGCTTCAAACCAGCATTCAGAGGTCAGTCCTGAGGAAGAGACCATACCTCCACCAGAGAGTAAAAAAGATGGTCAGATCATGGAGGAAGAACAGAATACTGCCAGCACTGATGCTTTGACTGATGTTTGCAGCACTTCATTGTCCTCAGAACATGCCAGTAAAGGTGATTTTCAGGATTCTCCAGTGAAACAGAAGGACCTGGAGGCTTTAATGGGTCCAGATGTTGGACATAGCCCCAACAGTGGCAAGACCAGAGGGACCTGGTCTCCTTCTGCTTCACCCTCTACCAGTATTCTTAAGAAGGGCCAGAAGAGACCACTGGAGGTGGACACTCCCTCACCACTTGTCAAAGTTAGTTATAAACACACTTGGGTAAAATTGATTTCCAATGAACGTTTGCTTGAACTATTGGTAACTTTTTTTTTTTTTAACTTTGCAGTCCAGGCGCGTCTCTTTTGCTAATCCAATCCAGCAGCAGGAAACGGCAGACGACATTGATCGTCGCAGCCCAGCCATCAGAACCAGCTCGCCCAGAAGGTCCAGAGTTACCACTATCCCACAACCAAAGGTATTGATAATCATCATTATTTATAACCGTGATATTTCAGATCCACACAAACCGTGACAATCTTCTGCTTCTTTCAGCATATCACCACTCCAACAAAGGGCCTGGTGATACTGAGTCCCAGAAATTTGCACAGTCCAGGTTACAAGAGCTCCAAGAAATGCCTGGTATGCACACAAATGTGAAAACATTTCTCACCAATAAGCTGCCACACACATTGGCAGCAACATTTTCATTCCTGCTCCTATTGTTTTGTCCTTTTCTTTGGAGG
>VUQJ01045663.1:0-23387 GCA_015108635.1 Andinoacara biseriatus
GGTATTAAAATGGGCACTGCCTGTGACACTGGTGAACTCTCCTCACATCACCTCTCCTGCTCTCCTCTACCAATTTTGGATGCCGACACTAAACGGATCTGCGATAATTCAGATGTGACTCGGAGAATATATAGATATGTGTGTGTGTGTGTGTGTGTGTGCGTGCAGCAGTGTGCCGTTGTAAAGTCAGGAATTATGGCAAAAAAATGTCTGAATAATTTAGCACTCACATTAATTTTCTAATGCCATTCTTTAGACTCTGACTGCGTCACTCTAACAAATGCGTATGTCGGAAAGTTCAGGGGATTTTGTAGAGTGCCTGTGAACAGTGAGTGATGGCAACCAGCCGGCTCTCAGCTCCCTCTTGTCTACCAGCAGCTCCATGCGAGCCCCGTGCACCATATTCTGTTCTCAGAACTAACACCACGGTGAATCGAAACAAAAAGGCCACATATTTTATTTATGTGTCAGAAGTGTGGTGAAAGGAGGGCTGGGGGGGGGGGTGTATCACTCTATCTGCTGGTTGATATCATTCCATCCATGCGGATCAATTCTCTCAGACAGAGGAAGATGAGAAAGGAGCGCACGGAGGAGGGAGGGAAGTAAGGAAAGCTGGAATGGTGGTCGTATTGATTTGTCAAAGAAATATAGCGTTGCGTGATTTGCTTAAACGTCCACATAAACCTGAGCTGTCAGAAGCGGGCAGGCCAACACTGACATTTGGCCACACTGACGTGGGGTGTGGATTTTCTGCTTGGCTAAGCCGTGCGCTGCCTTTTTCGTCCACTTTATGTTGAAACGGAAAAGTGGGATATGCTTTCCTAAAAGTGTGGATTCAAACTCAACCTCCCTTTAATGAGCACATATTAGCTTTATGCACAACTTTCAAATGTATCTCTTGCACATTTTGCTCAAACGCGTGCCAGGCGTCAACCTCTGGCGCTGAAAAATAGTGACAAAACCTGCAGTCCCTCTGCAGTCCAGCAGAGGCAGCAGGGAGTCAGTCCCCATAGACTCCCATGTTAAACCTTTCCAGCAGAAATAAACATGTTTACAGCTGATACAGAAACTGTTTTGGTCTCTGTGGATAATTTCCTCCTTTATAACAGCTGTACAGGGGAGGATGTTTCTATAACTCACCTGTTTAAATAAAGTGTGCATTATTGGGGGCGTGGCCTCTTTGACTGACAGGTGGATGGTGACACAGGCGGCTGTAGCTGCTAGCTGTCTGCTAGGCTTCACCTCAGCTAACTGGAGTCCCTGAACTGGACTTCTGGACCGTGTTTGGGCTGTTGGAGCCTTTTGGAGCCTTCTCGACCAAATATGGTCATTTTCTGGAAACAAACAAAAAATAAACATGGTGACAGCCATGAAAGCAAAGTCAAGGCTTTAAAATGAACCACATGGGCTATTTAATCATTAGCTGGTAAATTATAAATCTGTTAGAATTTATTTACTAATATTATGAAATCATACCACCAACGATATATTTAAAAAAATATAAATACACTATTGCTACATGCTGTTCACAGCAGGCAGCTTAAGGTCAAGTTTAAGCCCAAGAAACACAATAACACATTTTAAGCTTCACTGTAACTTTTCTGTTTTTGGACCAGATCTAAACTTTAATCCCCATAAACACGGCCGTGCATCTGCAGCTGCCCGGGCCCGTCACACTGCCAACAGCTACCTCAACCTTAAAAAAATAACACTGCAACCTCTCGTTAAGATACAGCTTAATTTAAGCCCGCCGGTGCGAATTTAACTGAGATGAAATTCGTATATCTCACAAATACTCAGACTGCAACTTTGTGCTCAAGTGGTTAAAAGAACCTGCCAAAGATTTGGTAATTCTCTTTAAAAGAATCCAAAATGTGGCCATCGGGGAGCAGAGGCAAGCTCTCTTCCTCTCAGTGAATACACGCCTGGCACAAGGACAAGACTGGACGGGGGGAATGAAATTAAAGAGCAGTTAAAGAAAACTGGAGAAAAGAGCAGAGAGTGTGCACAGGGCCATAAAGGGGATAGTTTAACCATTGATCGAGAGCAGTGGTGGAAATGGCAGCTGTAAATCAATTTTATCTTGGAGCAGCTAAAGAGTGTTTTCTAATGAGGTTAATGCCACGTAATGGCTAAATTCCTCTGCTTAAAAGATGCCCTCAAGGTGGTGGCGAGAGATAGATGTCGCCACGGAAAGCTTAACACCTCACATTCAGCACGAAGCCAGGGGAAGCCTGCTGCTTTCAGCCACTTTCTCTCTTAAATCATTTTATTTGTTGGAGGGCTTCAGCAGCTCTTTACATCATCCAGAACACCTTCCTCTGGGCAACTTGTTTTATCAACACACAGATACGTCTATGGACTACACTGGCCGCTTAGTAAATTATTCATCCACTGTCCACTTCCAGTATGATGAGTTCCTCTCCAACCACAGCTTCAGCACCCAAAACAAACACACAGCGCACTGGATGCAATCTCAACACTCTGAAAACCTTATCAATCAGATAGAAACCACTGCGGGACCCTTTAAATACAGCTCAGCATCTTCACGCTGGACACAAGCAATAAGGAGACTTTTTAAATGATAAATCCAAACCTGAGCTTGAACTGTGGATGGTACCGCTTGTTTTCTGGACCCCTCTTCAGCCTTTTGACTTCCTCCACGCTGGTTTTTGTCCCCAGGCCTGATTTATGCTTTCAAATGTTTCCATCCGTACTTCACCTCAATGAGTTTGGATCTCTGTTAATTAGGTTGACCTCTGAAAGATCAAGGTGTGTATAAAGTTCCTGTTATTGGGGAACGGTAAATAGCGCTTTTCTACTCTTACTGAGCACCCAAAGCGCTTATGCAGCACGTTTGCAGTCACACACATTCACACAAGCACTTCCGTTTGAATCGAAGTGGACAGCAGTCTTCTACATTACATATATGTTCCAAAGATAGATTTTTGGTGGCAGCAGGCCAAGAAAATTGGTGTTTTGGCCAAATCTAAATCTTGCCCTGAGGTCTTTCCTGGGATATGTACATGTACCCAGGATCCATCCATGAGCATGAAACAATGTTTTTACCTCAGATAACCCAGCTGGCTCTTTTGCTGTTCCTCATCGATATATGACCTGCCCAGGCCGACCGCAGACCGTGACGGCGGGCGCACCCCTGAAGGGAGCAAACTGGTTAGCAAGTGGGGCCACGAACTGGTTTCATTCATCTTTAAGGTGGATTTTTTTGAGAACGGGGCTCTGAAATTGAACCAGAATATCTCCTTGAAGTCTTTGCAGCTGGAAGAGTTTAAATGGCCATATATCATTTAAATAGCACCGTGTGCTAGCAGTGGTTTAAAAAGTATAGTTAGCATCATCTCATTTTCTCAGAAACCCCACACCGAACCCGGGGCTGCGCTACTACTTTGCACACTTAAAGGCAACTCAAAAAAATGATCAGGATCACATTCGCGGGTGTGAGTCGGTTCATTTCCAGTTAACGGTAATCACAGCGTGCACAACAGGAAAATAATACAAGCAAACATCCACTTGTGCTGCTTTTTCATGCCAGTACTTCTGTCTCCTTTGCACCCCTTCCTGAGTTGGCGTAGGGCGAAGCACTTAGAGAAGGGTGGAGCGATGAAATTCAACAACTGATACAACCTCAGCTGATATGCACAGGGATTCCCACAGCTTCCCATATCTAGCCTAATCACCAGCTAGCTAGCTAGCATGTCAGCAGACGCAGACACGTTAAAATATTACATTACACAAATTACATTAGTTAGTAATGGAGGCGTGAGGAATCCTCTTTGTCTTCAGTGAGAGTGATCCAAGGAGTCTGTTAGCTGTAAACTAGACTCCTCCATAAGGTTGCTAATGGAAAACAGCTCCCAATCAGCAAGTGTTTTTTTGTGATTTGGACGCATTACGGCTGCATTGAATAATTGCATTATGGGAGAGGCTTGGAGGATTCAGGTGATGCTGAACAGGCTTCATGATTCCCCGTTATTACGGAACCCATCACAGTCATGCTTGGTGTACTGATGCAACACATTTATGGTTTTAATTATATATTACACAACATTAAAACACCTACCTGATGTGGAGTAGACCGCCTCCGTGCCGCCTTTGGGGGACCGCTGGACCTTTGGGGCGTGGCTGGAGGTCCCGTGGCGGAGGATACCGCCGGTCCAGTCGGCCGTTACACCCGCCTGAGCACCACGTTGGATAGCAAAGTGACTTTTAAGGCCAACGGTGACTCCATATGCAGAACGACCAATCACAGGTTGCTCTTTTTGACACAGCTGTCGGCTTTTAATGCCCGTTTTTTATTCGTCGTTGACTGAGTCATCCACGACTTGTTGATTTGACGGCAGCTGCTGGCACCACCCTGAATGATGGTAGCCATGCTCGTCAAGTTCGAGCCACTCAAAGGACAAAGCCCACTCTCACAAACGCCATCTTTATGGCACTGCAGCGAAGGTATTCCTGCTCGAAAAGGGTCGTCTGAAATAGAAATCTGAGAGAAGCTGAAGGCTGTTCACCGAAGAAGATCAATGGATCATTTCGAATGAATGTGCATTCGTTATTTTGACTCCTGCTTGCAATCCAAACTGGCCCACTGGCACAATAAAGACCATCCAGTCCTGTGGGTTTTGGGGTGGGGCCTTCACGGATGCTCGGTCAGGTTGGGATCTGATTTCTGAGCAGCTTTGGTGGAGTTGCAGAGTCCACTCTGTGTAACAGCGTTTGGGTGGCTGCCAGGTCCCACTGCATTGAAATGATCAATATTGTTCACTTCCTCCATCAGTGACTGATTGGTTTATTATAGTACATGCGCTCATTCACCATGCTGCACAGACTGGGAGTCAGACAGAAGGCATGGAGACACAAAAATAGAGCACAGTGTCTTCATACCACTGGTGTGTGTGTGTGTGTGTGTGTAAATGCACAGGTGCTTTAAGGTGAGGTCCTGGCTCACGTTGGACTACGGTGATGTGATGCTCTGTGAAGCCACGGAAACATGACTCTGTGTGTGTGTGTGTGTGTGTGTGAAAATTGAGCACAACCGGCACGCAGCATGAAACTTAAGGAAAGTTCATCTCCACAGACCTCTAGCATTGATCACTGGGGCCCTAAAGCTATTATCATGATCTAATTAGGTTTAACATAAGTCTGTGTCACGGCCCGGTGCAAGGCTGCCTTGTCCCCAATTCCACACTTTCACAGCACCCCAATTTAAAAATAGCACACGCACCACATGAATACTAATACTTTTTTTTTCCATTTACACTTTAATGTCAGACCGAGGTCTGAGCAAGGAGAAATGATGTAATCGACACCGAGCGGCTGGGGGGTAACCTCCCAGGTTTCCCCTCTCGGGTGGATGCATGTTGGTGCTCTGATGATCCATCAAAGGGAAAAACGCAGCCTGTGTTTTGAAATGTTAATCTGGAACAATGTTGTGTTTGTCACCGTCCTGCGGTGGGCTAATGTGTGTGTTTGTAAAATTTACAGCTGTCTAATTGCTTGGTGTGGAAATTTTTCAATACACCTTAAATCATACGTAAATCTTTTTAAATCTGTTTGACATTCAGAAGGTGGAGCAACATTAAAGTCATCATCTACCTGGCCTCATCCTCTCAACTGCCTTTTAGAGAATCAATTACCTGCTTCTTAAAAATTCATATTTATACATTTTTTTGTGATTTTGCGTGATTTTTTATAACAAAAATACGCATGTTAGTGCAGGTCAGGCTGCTTCTCGCTGATGACTTGGATCCCAAAGGTTTCATAGAGCTCTAAGATCTCCAAAGGGAACGAGGGGCTCCATGTGACCTACCGGAGCGCCGGCGCTCCGGAATGCCGCCTGCTTTTAAATGCCGGTAAAATTGAGCAATAAATCTTTTTGCATAAAAAAACAGAGGATTTACACGTACATGTGATGGATTCACAAATATCACGTAGAAAGCGCTGACAACAACACGTACTCCATGCGCTTCATTAGCATGTGCAGCTGTAGCGTTTCTGTATCATAGTGTAATATGTAGATACAGAAAATGTCTTTCAGTTTCTCTGTGGGTTAGTGCACTCTTTAGCTACCTTATGTAGTTACTATGTGTTACCTTCATACATATTATCATAATTAGAGTTCTGAAGGTTCTGCTGATGTGTAGCGAGTTGTAATATTCCACACGATGATACTACAGCATGTAGTAATATGGTCTGGCAGACTTCCCTGCAGGGCCTGAGGCAGCAGTGGTGACTCATCTCTAACCCCGTGATGACGGGTTCACAGGGTCGGGGTCAGGTTTAGGACCAGTGGTGGCCTAGAAGTCACAGGGTTAGCCTGTAAGCCTCCAGCAGCATCGTAGGCTCGGGCTTACGCTGCATTTTAGCCACGTGCTAAACAAGCACAGCTTCAGAAAATGCACGCTCTCTTACGGGCCTTAGGTGGCCCTAAACAGGTCACCAGCAACCAGGTGGAATTTAATCAGACGCAGTCTGTGCTCGTACGAGTCAGATGATGTGAACGGGAACAGGAGGGAGAAGCGTGCAGCCGGTGACCTAATAAGACGACCTTTAAGGTGTACCCGTAAATAGAGCTGTCAAAGAAATACCACCACTGTAAGACACTGTGTGTAATGTGGCTTGTGTAGCTTATATGTGGGTTGAGGTGTTTTAATAATTACCTGCTCCGACATCTTTTTCATTTTCAGCATGATTAGCGGCAGTGGTGTGCACGGCTGGCACAGTGGGTGGCTCAACGCGAATGCTTGCACACACACTGAACACTGTTTCCTCTTCACAAAGCCACCTTTTTCCCAATATTGTACAGTCTATGCATCCACTCCAGTGGTATTATCTCAGGGCCGGGCTCCGGAGCCGTGCTTCAGCCCCCGTATGGGGAAGCACAAGTGTAAAAAAAAAAAGGTGTTAAGAGGAATCCCCTCCCTCTCTGCTGCTCCTGTGTCCTCTGTTATTATGAATAGTGGTAAGAGAGAAATGCATATACCCCATTCAGACGTGTTCGTGGTTTCTGAAGGACCACTCTCACCAAACGAGGACCCTTTTTCTCCCCCCCCCGACCCCCTCTTTTGATTGATATGTGAAATCCGTCTCTCTCTGCAGCTCTAAAGGCAGTCCCTGTGTGTGTCTGAAAGGTGCTCATTGTTGAGCAGAGACCACTTTGTCAAGAAACAATCCTGTTCCCAAGGAAGCTGAGAATGTCTTAAAAAAGATACAGGCCCTTATTGTGTACATTGGGGAACTTTAATTTTGTGTGTGAGGTCATTTTAATCCTGATTAATTTTTATAGTAGCGGTTGTAGTTCAATGGCTGCTCGGCCTAATGCTCCAAAGAAGGAGCAAAATAAAGGAAGAATGGGAGGGAATGAAAATCCCACCCACAGGCCGGCCGAACAATCCCAAACTTAAAGTGTCACAGGGAGCGAGGAGGAAGGGTGGGGGCCTTTGTTGATGGACACATTGGGATGTATTTAAGTTCTACAAAGGAGGCTGTCTGAATGGAGGCCTGATTTTTGCTACAAGGTTTAAGATGCGCGGTCTAAGGGTAGATTTGCCACGGTGTAAAGTTTGTGTAGGGTAATCTCCGAGGCCACAGCCGCCGCCGAGGAGAGCAAAGGCTTCTGTGACGCTGCTAACGTGTCAGCATCCCGCTTCCTCGCAGCCGGCCTCCACTGATTCTTTTCGATGACAGAGCCCTCAGCAAACTAATGGCCATATTTGTTCTGCGGTGGCTCTGCCCTCTGGCCCGTCGTAGGTGAGGCTGGCTGCGAGCCTATTAGGCTGATGAGTTGAACTGTAAACTCGGAGCAAATGAACACGCGATCGCCCCAATCTGGATGCAGTTTGCAGGTTTTTCAGGCACTAGATAAACACATTTTATTTTGTTGAATTCTTCAAACGTTGCAGGAGGCTTGCTCATCACCACTGCGGCTAAATGGAAACTGGATCTCGTTTGAGAAACGGCAGGGTGAGACAAAACAGTGTGATTCATAATGGTTATTTATGTACCATGTAGCTGAAACTCAGCAGGGGGCAAAGGCATGGTCTTAACTAAGTACATCTTTTTCTGCTTAGTTTCTCCTCAGTTGGGCTCGCGGCCGATCTTTTTCTGATATCATCTCAGTGTTTTGATCATCCCCAAAATAACGAGTGCAGGAGTCTGCTGGACTGCAGCAAAGAAATTAGGTGCATTCAAACAAGTTTCACTGGTGTCTGTCGAGTCGGAGGCAGAAGGATGCGCAGAGCTTTGCTTACCTCCACTTTGGTGCCTCGGCCTCATAATCCCCCCCAAATTCCAGCAGCTAGCAAACGCGCAGAGAGGAAAACCGCCCCTGCGCTACAGCGAGAGGCAGACATTTTTCCAACTTTGTGTTTCCCCCTCTTTCCTCTAACCGTCCTTTATTTCCTCCCTCTCCCCCCTCTGTTCTGAGATGCAGAGATCCAAGTGCGCAATGGTGCATTACTAAGGACACCTGCTCTGTTGACGTGGCCAGACAGATTGACTGTGTGTTTGTGCGCGCGCGTGCTTTTATTCATTCATCGACACGGCGACCAAACCCATCAGAACGGTTCGGAAGTGAATCCGCTCGATCCCGCCTCCAATCACACTTTAACTCGGCGAACTGGAACGAGCCGCGCCGGCGACCTTTGCCACGCAGGCGTCATGTGCGAAGCAGAAGGACATTAGCGAGGCCTTTATTTTTTCTCTAATGGACCATAGCTTTGCTATTTATTTAAATCACTTTAAAACCGTTCACACAAAGAGATTTATGTGGAAGCATAAACCCATATTCTGCCTGCTTCATGCCACACACACACACACACACACACACACACACACACGCACCAGAAAACATTTTAAATAAGAAATAAAAGGGACCTTTCTCTGCGGCTTTTCACAAATTTGTCCCAAAATGGAGAGAGTCCTCTTTCCAGAGGCTGGAGATGAACAAAGGCGGGACAGTTCAATGCTGTGGAGGGCACAATATGTTCTGTTACATTACACTGTACTTTTTCTCTGGATGGAGGCAAAAGGCGAGCAAAAAGGCAGATTTTGCCACCTTATTACTGACGTTTGAATGAGTCCTCCTAAACCGCCGCCCTGCACTCCCACCGCACCCCAACCGACATACAAAAAATCTTATTCACTTAGTATGTAGGTCACATTACAGCGGTGTCTAGCTATTGGACATGGGCTTAGATAACTGTTTGTCGAGTATTAAATGCTTTCGCTGCATCAGCAGCCTCTGCCGCTGGTATTTCTCACACAGCTGTGCGACTGAAAGGAGGCAGCGCCGCAGCAAAAATCATGTCACCCTCATGCGCGCACACACACACACACGCACACACTGTTTTGTGTACACTTAAAACACCGTGTTTGTGTAAAACATTCACTTTTCTCACAAAAAAAAGTGTCCGACGCGAGGATGAAAACAGGCTCTGAAAGCGTCAGTAAATGAGGCCGTGCTTCGGTGACTGTCAGGCAAACCCGCTGACCTGAGGCGCTAACTCAGGCACACCAATCTTTGCTTTTCTTTCCTCTTATCCCTGTTTGCTTTGGGTGACCTTGCACACCAGCCCTGATGCAGAGTGTTCACACAGCACTGCCCTAATGGCTTAGGGAGGCCCCAGCGTGGCCGGTCCTTTCCACTGAAAACGCCCTCGCCGGTTGAGCCTTCCTCCCTCGATTGTGCGCTCGCTCCACCACAACCTCTGATTTGAAAATGGCCAGGCGGAGGTGCAGGGCAGAGGAGAAAATTGCACCTGCTTTTATAGCAGCAGGATCCAGGCGAGGAGTTAAGTGTTCACTTAAATCAGAAAGGCAGGAGACAAGAGGGGCATGGAGCCACTGCACAGTTTTGCCCTCTGTTGTCTTTGCATGAAATGAAAGATGCAAGAAGTACGAGTGTGTGTGTTTGTGAGTTTTCCTCCCCTCCCTCCGTTCTTTGTATGAAATGAGCCCAGATGGTGATTGATTTTTCAAGTGCTGACATCCCTGCTTGAGAAGCACCCCTCCATTCCACGCACGCACGTACACACACACACACGCTCACACACACACACACACACACACACACGCCTCTTTGTGCCGAACAAGTCAGGCACACTAACATCTCAGTGCCATCATCATCTTTGTGACTGCCAGCAACCACTATTGATTGACAAAAGTATGCATGCAAACAAACACACACACACACACACACACAGAGCAGGAGGTCACTTCCACTCTGATGCTGCAGACATGCAGACGTAGAAATGCTGCCTGAGTGAAGAATTAAA
This sequence comes from Andinoacara biseriatus, assembly GCA_015108635.1. NCBI lineage: Eukaryota > Metazoa > Chordata > Actinopteri > Cichliformes > Cichlidae > Andinoacara > Andinoacara biseriatus. The sequence goes on from VUQJ01045663.1 coordinate 10,293, forward strand.
AATCTTAAAGACAATCTGATCCTCTCAGAAACGCTTCAGGCCGTCGCGTTAGTTAACTGGCAGAATATCAGTAACAGTTTTGATTATCAAAGAAATCATTTAGATTATTTAGTGAGCCGGGATTGCCAAACATTCCCTCCTTCCAGGCCGTTTTCTATTGTCATATATATTAAATTAATTTTACTTTCCTGCTGGACAAACACACGCGAGCTGCACGAGCATGTTTGAGGATTCTCTTGGACAGATGACATTTTTTGAAATGGCGCATTTTTAAAATGAGTCTAATTAATGAAAGAAGCGGCGAGCAGTAAAGGAGATAATTATCAAATCAAGTGAACTTTTTTGTCCCTGAAGACAAACATGTCTCGGGGACAGCAGCCTGTCCGTAAAGGACGCATGAAAATGACACACAAAAGCCTGTAAATGACGCTTACGGGCAGAAATGCTGCGATGCTAAAAGGAGAATTAGAATCCATGTTTTTCTACTGCACGTTTCTCAGCAGTTTAATGTACAGAAATAATGGAAATGAATGTTTTGATTTCAGCTTCTGAAGCCGTCACAGATGAGACGTTATTACAGGTTAAATGTGCATAAAAGAGAGATTTTCCCGGATGTGTCCGTGCAGAAAGAGGAGCGGGCGGGGGCAGCGTAAAGTGACAGAGAGCTGTACGCCACAGCAGCCCCATTGAGCTAAAGTGGCTGTGTGGCTAAATGATGTCATTGGCTAACTAGGCGTTCTCAGGCCATTGCCTCTGTTTGCGTGACTAAATACATACAATTAAGGCCTCGGCACTTCTCAATCTCTGTGAACTCATTGTTATCCCCGGGTTCAAGTGCACTGATAATGGGGGCCAGAGGAAAACAGGCGTAGCAGCGAGAGAGACAGAGAGCTGGTGGGTAAAATAGACATCTCATCATTAGTGGCATTCTCTTTCACCCCAACAGCGCTACTAAAGCCTCGCTCACTAATCTGTCCCCTTTTCTGCCTCTCCCCTGCTTTCCTGTAGCTCTTTGTCTCACCCTCTATTTCGTGCCTGTCTGTCTCTCGCTGTCTCTCTCCTCCTTTGTGCTGTACGAGTGCGCTCCGAGGATGTGTTTTAAGTTTTAAGCACAGACAGTTTGATGGGCTGAATTTGGGCTCATCGTCCCGAAGAGCGGCTTTAAAAGCTGCAAACCGTCATTTAGGAAATAACTAACCCTCACTGTAGCTCTCACAGGGCTGTGGAGGTCACGCTGTGGTCTCCCTGCCATCACACACACACACACACACACACGCGCACACACAGCAGATCGAGTGTAATCGTCTAAAGCGAGACTTCCCTGATGGCCTCGACACTCGGCAGAGATGCCCTCAAGTCTCAGAGAAAACTCTGTAACTGGAGAACAATTGCTTCTGTCTGTCTTGAGTAACTGGATCAGTACACTGTCCTCCCGGCCCACAGGCACACACACACACACACACACACAGATATTCTTTCACACAGACACACACCTCTAACAGGAGACGAGTGGAAGTAAGCGCACACACACACACACACATGTGTGTTTAAAGGAGACCTGTTCTTCTTCTGTGGTGGCTGAAACTCATAATGAGCTCAGTGTGTGTGCTGTAATCTCTCTGTTTATCACACTTTTTTCTGCTCTTGGTTCTGGATGATGTCACAGAGAGGGGATAGAAGCTCCTCCCACCTGCTCAGACAGACTCAGAAATTTTGAATATGAAGAGAGGTTTCTTCATTAAAGGAGAGATTTTAGGAAAACGAAGGTTTGTGTTCTCCGAGGAGCGTGTGATGCTAACGTTAGCGTGTGTTTGGCTCGCGGTGCTGCAGTCAGACGCTGTAAATTGAAATCATCGATGTGTTTGCTTAAGGGTTAAGGCAGTGGGCACGTTTAGCTTCATTCCTCCTGCTCTCTTGATGTTTTTAAAAGCACTTAAAGACATCTGAGCGGTGTGTGAGGTTTTCCTCACTGTTCTCCTGCTGTTAGCACTTCAGCTCCCTCCCTCAGGTCAGATATGGTTTAATTCAGCTAGCCCGTGAAGGAAAGGAAGTCTGCAATATTCAGCGGACGCACATCGTGATGTCATCGCCGTGGACGTGACTGTTGTGGAGTTTAGAAGTTGTCGTTTCTAGTCAAGAACCACAAATGATGCTTTGAGAGGTTTTTGGTTTGTTTCATGATCCTGTTACTTTATTTATCCCGAGCTCGGGGAAATTCCCGCTACAGCTGCCAAAACATTAAATCCACCCAATAACAAAACTGCTCAAATAAAGCAAATTGTAGCTGATTAGACACAAAAGAAAAGAAAAAAAATGTAAAAACTGTGAAGCAAATAAAAATCTAAATAATTTATCCAACGCCATGGAAACGGCTGAAGAAATTATGGAGCTCACTGAGTAAAAATCTCAGCACAGGTGGTGTTGGCATCGCTTAGGTGCCACACTCTGTTTGTGAGAGACAGCCAATCAGAGGTAAGCTATCTTGAAGGGGGAGGAGCTAAAACAGCTTCAGACGGAGGATGCGCAGAGGCCAGTATGAGATAAAGGAGGATTATTTTGAACTGTGAAGCATGCAAAGCTGCTGTGGGAGAGTCCAGGAATGAAAAGATGGAGGTGGAATGAGTGGGGTAAGCTGACTTTAAGGTGGGGGTGTGTGAGTCAGTGGAGGGGTTCAGCGGTGGAAGTCTAGGTAAATGGATCTTATTTAGTGGCGCATCAACACGTGTAAGGGGTCTTACGGCTCATTACTCTGGGCCCGATCCTCCGCTCAGCCACTGATGGATGGCTGGGACAGGAGGGAGGAGGCGCAGGTGGGGGGCAGGTGAAGGAGATGGAGCGTCCCTCCTGCCTCTGCTCCTCCAGCCTCGATGCCCTCTTTCTTTTCCACTGTGTGTCCTTCGTCTTTGTGTGTAGTTTCTGCTCATCTGCAGGTGTTTGTGGGGCAGATCGAAGGTGTTTAAATGTAACGTGTCCTGTTTCAGGATCCTTTGAACTGTGTTCCATCACAGCGTTCCTTCTCAGGAAAATACCTTGTTGAGGGATTTTTGGGATGTGTGGAGAACACGCTCAGCCTGAGGTCCTCAGGTGGCTCCAAAGCCACTGAGAGGAGACAGAATCAGAACCTTCTGAAGTTCTTTTTATTCAGTTTGACATTTAATAATAATTATTTTATATTTAATTTGCACTTTGTAAAGTTTTATTCAAATTTTTATAAGTGTTATTTACTTGCGGCTGATGTTATTTAGATTTATCTGTGAGGGAAGGAGCGGGCTCACCGTCCTCTCTCGTTTTTAACAAAACACAAAAACATCACAAACTGCGAGCGGTGCGAGCAGCCTGAGACTGAAGGAGGTCTGCGTCCACATTGGGCTGTCAGATTCCTCAGACTCACAAAAACACGGCGGGAACACTTTAATGCTCGCTGGAATTCAGAGCCGTTATTTAAGGAAAACACATTCAGCAAAGCATCAAATCACATTTTTGGATAGAGCGCAACACAAAGTGTACAGCAAAGTGCTGCACACACAAATCAGGACCAGGAACAGACAGTGTAATATGTATACTGTGTACTAGTATTTGTATACTGTAGTAAATGCTTCCTCTGAATACGAGGTTTCTGTCACTGAAAGCTTCAGTCGGAGGTGAACTTTTAAACCCTTACATTAGCTCCATGGCACTTAATTGTTACCAGCACACAAACCTGCACTGTAAACGTCACTCACACACACACACACACACACACACACACTGCTTTCAGAGTACTCAGTCAAGTCCCTCTCTTTAAGCTCGTACAGCATTCCTCTCATTCATGGAAGCAGGGCCCTTCTAGTGAAGCGCTTAATTGGCTGCAGATTGCTCTTTAACCTCAGGGTTACACCACACACACACACACACACACAAACAAGGCGCGCACACACACACACATGTTTTGTGCAGGCTGTTTAGAGTCTTAAGGGAGACGGAGAGTGGTTTTTACAACTCTAGAGGGAGGTCAAAGGTCAACAGATTTGTAACAGACGATCTCTAAGGATCTGTCAGTCAAGGCTAAGATGTTATGGTGACTACCACACACACACACGCGCGCGCGCGCGCGCACACACACACACACACACACACACACACACACACACTTGTCTCTGTGGTTTTTCCTCTGGTTTCTCTGCAGAGAATCTGATCTGAAATCAGTCTGTTTGAGTCAGTTTTGGACTTTTTGAGCCCAAACGGGACCGCCGGTCTGAGCGTGTGTGAGACTGTGACTGAGGGACGGGAGGAGCGAGGGAATGACGCTTCCGACATGTGTCTTTATTTACGGGGCAGTTCAGATATTTTTACACGCTTTGTCTGTGTTTGTGCCTGTGTGGGTTTGTTAGTGCCTCTCGCTCTCCTCCCTATTGTTTATGATACATGGTAAATATGCTGTTCTGCATGACTCACTCTGCTCTTCTGAAAGAATTAGGATCTCTGCGTTTCTCTCCCAAATTAGCTTTTGCACTTTTATCCCCGTGCACGAGGAAACGGTCTGATAATGTGAGAGAGAACAAGCGGTAACAAAAGAACACATTTTTTTGATGAGCTCATATTCCCGTCGAGAAAACACACACTTTACGGCGTTCAGACGCCCGATTTAGAGGCTGATTGGCTGGAAAGAGGAACAGGTAGAAGCTCAGTGATTCTGCAGCCTTCTGGCTGTACAGGCTTATGAATGATTGAGCTACTGTAGCAACGAGGGCAGATCATATTGCAGACGCCATTTTGTTCGTTCCCCCTGCAATATTTTCTGTCTCCACCAGTTGTTTACCATATTTAATCCAAACAGGATGACGCTGCTGTGTGTGTGTGTGTGTGTGTGTGAGATGAGAGTTGCAGGCGGGGTGGCATGCTCAGAGTTAATGCTGCAAATTGTTGTTAGATGCAGGTCTCCCTCTGCCATGCGTTTTGGACAGGAAGGCAACGTGATTGGCTTTGTTCAATCTTCCTGGCAGCCGACACCAGCTGACATCTGTTCCCTCCTAACCACTCAGACTTATCTCCATCAGGGAACACACACACACACACACACACACACACACACGCTTGTGTTTGTGAGGAAAAAAAGCGTGTCCATACTAAACACACACACACACACACACTCTCACTTTGACACACGTGGGCTCATTTTGTGGTGATGAAGAGTTCAGCGTGTGCCAGTTGCCACTTTTGTTACACATGCGCCGCACTGAAATTATTAAGGAAAAACAGGCCTGATTTGCGTGTGCGTTCAGGACTGATTGTGGCTGCATTGCAAATCTTATTGCGTTGCTAATTTATATTATTGGTGGCTGAGTCCCGGCACGGCTGCCTGGGCATATATCTCACGTCGACGTGTGGAATCTGAAAGCAGAGCGGTATGAACACATAAAGACATTTGCCTCTAACGCAAATAACAAACTGGCCGGCGTATGACAGGCGCCCCCCCCCCCCTTGAAACGAGAGGATGAGGAAGGAGAAGGGCGGGCAGAGGAAGGAGGACAGAAGTGTGAGAGGCTGTTTGAAATCAGCCCTCCACTCCGGGGTCTCGGGAAATGAACGTGACACGTCCAGATTTGGTGTTTTTGTTGCAATTACCAGAAAACAGCAGATGAATTCTTTCCAGGCCATGTGTGCCGGTTAGTGTATGCATGAACGTGTCGTGTACAGAAATGGATGTGTGAGCGTGGTCGTGTGAGCAGGTGGCAGGCATATTTGAAGATGACAGTAGGGGTCTGACCCATGCCAGGCTCAATAAAGCAGCCTTGTGATGGAGCTTATGTGACACACTATCCCTGGGGCTCGGAGGTCTTTCTCTGCCTCACACACACACACACACACACACACAGTACCTCATTTTCCTGGTGGTGCTCTGTGTCAGATAGTGAGGGGTGATTGCTGTGTGTGTGTGTGTGTGTGAGGACTGTGTGTGGTCTAATGACAACACACTGCACACAGCATTAGCTCGAACACTATTGATCCAAGCCTTCACCTCTGCATTTTATACACAACTCATATTTCCAGCTGTAACAACCGCGTACGTGTGTTTGGAAATGTTTTGAGCACTGCTTGTGCTCGTAAAGTCGCTCGGCGTCGTGCCGTGCGTCACGCTAAACGGGAAAACCGCAGCCGAGTACACACAAAGCTCGCGGTCACGTGACGGTGGAGGTCTGAGCAGCCAGACTCGCGCTCCTGCTTCGGAGCTCGCGGTCATCTCCAGAGTCTTTTATTTATTTCCTTTAGTTCAGTTTACCTCGGTTTCCCCAGGAAGTCTCACTGAGATCAAAATCTCGTTTACAACACACACAAACACACACATTACACATATCAACATGCAACAAATGCAACACAGAGTGCAGCGTATATGATACACAACATGAACGTACACTGAGGAAAAGCTGTCATGGCACATTCAAAGTGAATGTTAGTGAATGAGATTATTAACTTTTACCTTTATCAGGGAGCGCGGGCGGGTTACCCTGAACACAGGCCCACCCACCCGCTCATGCACCCTCGTGCTCCCCGGGTATCTGCACCCTGCGAGCCAGTCTTTGGTTTGGTGGGAGGAAAATAATAATGATTAGAAACCAACCAACAATAAAGTCTGACTGCAGAGGGTGAGTGCCTGCAAACGGGCTAATTTCATCACTCTGAAGTATCGCGCAGTGCGTGATCGATAACGGCGAGCTGCTCTGGATCGGAGAGGTCAGGAAATCAGAGTCGAACCTCTTCCCGAGGATCCGTCACAGCGCAGACGGTCTAAAATCTTTGTCTCTATCTGACGAGCATCAAAAATAAAGGCAACTTTATTTTAAGACATTTAACAGAGCAGCGAAATTCTGCATCCAAAGCCGTGCGCGTCCCGCAGGCGGGACAAACAGCCAAATAAAGAAAAACCAGGAAGAGTAAAACTTTTTATTCCAGTGCTCACGTTTGTCCCTACAGCCCAAACATGTTCAGCGTGAACTTCGGTGTTGGGAGTGCTGAGTGTGGATACAGCCATGAGGCTACACGGGAAGGAGCTTAAAGTGTTTTAATCACAGATCAGCTCGACAGCAGCGCTCTGAGGCAGACACGGCTGTCTGTGTGACACAGAAGAAACCGGTTGGATGTTACCTGTCAGACACACAGAGCTCGTACTCAGATCTCTGCCTCGCCGCCTCCTCCGCCGAGCTCACTGAAGCACCTCCAAAGAACAGCTCTGTGCAGAGGCTTCAGGTGATAACGGTGAGGTTGGTTTTAAGTGTGACGCCTCATTTATCAATTAAGTTTATAGAAAGCGAAGCGGAGGAGCGCCAGCGGAACTCAGCGGGGGAGTCCGGGTTCGAGTCTTCCCTCTTCCCGTCCACCTTCATCGCTCCGTCCAATAAAGGCCAAAGCTGAACTCAGTGCACAGTCTTTACTTTAAGTAAAGCGCACGTTTGATGCCCGGAGAACGGACTGCGCACCCGCCGGACCGTCACCGAGCTCTGAAGTCGGGTAACCGCGCCTCACCTGGACGCTCGAACGCGCTCAGAGGATTAAGAATGATTTTATCATTTAGGTTTGAAATGGAAACCACTTCAAACGTTATCTGTGCAGGTAAGAAGAGAAAGAAAAGTCAAGTAAATGATTTGAACCTGCAGGAAGTTCAGAGCTTCGAGTCAAATATCTCCTTCAACAGTCAGACTTCTGTTTGATTTCTCTGAGCCGCCTCCTCAACCTCAACATGGATGAAATGATTACAGTTAATTGTTGTTTTGGATTTTAAAGTCAGCTTTCCAGGTTCCCCGAGTTCATTTAAAAGGTTTAATTCCATGCGAGTGCAGCGAGAGGAGGTTTTGTACGGTCAGACTGGCCTCATGACGGATTTTTTTTTCTTTATTTTTCTGACATTTGATCAAGAGATTGAATATTTTCCTCATCATTATGAAAGCTTTGCATGTGTTTGATTGTTGCTGCAGATAAGCTTTCATTTCAGATCACTTAAAGCCCGACTGTAAGTGAACCAGGGCTCGCATATAGAGATAAATGTAATCTTGTAGAAGACAACAGAAGGAGATAAAGACCATTTAAAGGCGGAGGGAAAATGAAAGAATAAACAGAGGAACTTTTTTTTGGCTTATCTGTCCTTTCAGTTGTGGTTTCCAGTTATTTGCTGACTGTATAAACCACAATTGGAACAAGTGACCTGATGTATTTGCACACAGGTTTTTGAAAAGTGCAGCTCACTTCGCTGGAAAACAAGACCTGCAAGATAAAATCATCTGAGACTGAGTGTGGTATGCATGCATGCATGCATGCACGCATTACTGATGCAATCTTCCACTTTTCTAATAGTCAGAGCCTAAAACAGCATTCGTGTGATTTCGTACCTGCAGCTCCGGTGGAGTGGAGAACAAGCGCTGGTTTTTTCCTTTATTATCTGCCGCGTCGCGCTTCCTGTCCTTTGCCAGTGTTTACCGCGAACACCTGGTTCATAGAGGAAGTTTCCTAATCTCGTTCTAGCTGTTTATTTCATTTCAGTTGAAGTTACAAGTTGCACGTTAGTCTGTGGATGTCGGAGAACACGCGTCTTTGGTTCCTGACTTTAGAGGGAGACGTTACTGTCAGAGAACGATGACAAATGAAGGTGTTCACCTGCGCACGTGTAGCTGGCCAAGCTAAAAGCTCTAACTGATAGATGAAACATCAGATGCGGACTTATCCAAATACTCACTAACATACTGACACACACACACACACTGGTGTGTGAGAACGAGTCAGATTTGGCGGTTTGCTCCAACCATCTGAAACCAGCAACACACGCAAGCTAAAGGCCGGACTGTATTTCAAAGACTCCTCTGAGCCAATCAGAGCCCGGCGTCCTCCCAGCTTTCACTCTTTCTTCTTCTCTGATTCTGTTTCCATGAATAAGTGGAATCGGCTCCATCGGCTCGCTGATGGCGACAGTCTGCACTGAAACGTGTGGTCTGAAAACACGCAGACTTCAGGTTTGAGAGCGTTTTTAGCTCTTCTGTATTGAACGTGTTGAGAAGGACGTTTACGCGCCACATTGCTCGAAGTCGCTTCTGTCTAACTGCTGTAATAAAGGCTGGACGTGCGTGCTCGTTGGATGGGGAGGGGCCGGTCTGAACATCAGCTGGGTCTCGTGTTTTGAAGCACTGCAGTGATGTTGGTGTCAGACCTTTCTTTAACACTAAGTCAAAGCGTCTCCGTCCATCAGCGCCGTCCCCCGCCCTGCGGGGGTGCTGTCTGAAGTCCGGCCCAGCTGAGACCGGCTGAGAGGCACACAGATGTCGGTGGAGCCGGCTCCGTGTGGATCAGGCTCCGTGTGGATCAGGCTCCGTGTGGATCAGGCTCCGTGTGGATCAGGCTGTAAAAAACACGCAGACACAGGCGGCGAAACGACATCCTTCCTGTTTTTTGATCTGTTTTTTTTGTGCTGTCTTTAAAGTTCCATTAAAATCTCTCCAGAGAATTTTTTTTAGCCGTCCTCCCTCAGTTTCTCCTGAAGGATTCGTTTTCCTGCCTAAATTAGGGTTCAGTACTTGGCAGGTGATTAGAGTCAGCTTTGAGTGTTTGGTTGTGATGTACATGTTCATTAAAAAAACAACATTAAAAGGCAGATTTGACCGCAGTTCCTCCTGTGTTAGATGTGTCACATTTAATGTGCTCACATAACTGACCTGCACTTGGATCAGATCCTAGATCTGCTCATTGTCCTGTTTTAATGATCGCTCTTTGGTGTCCATGAGTTGAGTATAGATTAACACTAAGGAAGGGCCTAACTGTGGGGATGGGAGGGTAAAAATGTCTCCATCAGGGATGTCTGAGTATTTCGAGCATAATTTCAGGTTTTAATCTTGGCGCGAGCTCGGCTCAGGTGAAGTCAGAGCTGCACCTTCTTTACATCTGGAAAAAGCTGCGGGTGTAAATGTCTGTCGCTCTCTCTCCCCCTCTGAGCTCTCTGTGAAAAAGTGTGAACTAACAAGCGTTCAGCAGCTTGTAACACGAGGGGACATCGAGCCCTGTTATTGAAGAGAAGCAGTGGAGTCTGGCCAGACACCACTGCTAAACAGAGGAAGTGAGAGGGGGGGGGAGCGGTGCTGTATAGTGAGTTGCCATTTATAATTGGCCTGCAATGGTAGATGGCGGCTGGCAAGGACAGTTTTTTTTTTTTAAACACAATCTGTGTGTGCTGTCGGGGCGATGCATCGCTAATGACAGAAAGCTCGAGTGGTGTGGAAGCACAACAGCGCCTGGTGGCTACAAGGCCAGCCCTCGCAAATATGTTCGGAGCTCAGATACATGGATGGAGGCTGGACGATAGCACGCCACACACAGCCGCCGCGGAGACTCGCGTGGAGGGCTTGTTTCCACACGTGGCCTCGTTTTTACTTCTGATCAGGTCTAATGTTACTGTGATCATCTCCGGATCTTCTCATCAAAATCCAATTCAAATGTGTTTATATAGCACAGCCTGAAAGCTGAAGGCTCTGCCTCCCATTCTACTCTGAAGTATCCGAGGAACCACAAGTAATCCAGCAGTCTGAGAGCGAAGTGCTCTATTGGAGAAGGATTTTTAAATCCTGATGATAATAATTAACACCTCCCAATAGAATTTAAAATTCTTGCACAGTTGCAGCCATAACTGCTGCTGAGAGACAGCGTTCCCATTAGGAATTTCAAGGGGTGGTGTTGGCATGAGTTTCAGGTTGATCACATCGTAGTTCCCGTTCCGTTTGGATTAAATCATGTCCGAGGCTCCAACTTCGTAGCTGTTGGGGGACCGATTGGTACTCCTTTAGTTCGCTAGCACAGCACAAATCTGGATATGCGTCTCATAAAAACATCTTTCCTCATTCAGACAGAATAAATTGCCTTCTTTTGTTGAGGAACGTTAGCATCTCTGTCCAGTTTGACCCAGTGAACATTTTCCAGAGAAACCTGGAGCATCTCCAGTATCTACTTTACAAAAAAAGTGCCCGAATCGGGTCCTTCAGGCCCTCGTCCAGGTTTACAAGCCCATTTCTGCACCGTGGTCCACTCGGTACTGCTAACACCAAACATGCTTCCACAGCTTCCTTCTTTGGCCTTTTTCCTTCGTCATCTCAGACACAGCTCGCCATCACAGAAACCAGAAGAGCCGTTTGCAGCAGCGATTGTCCGAGGTTTCAGCAGAGCGACAAATTTACTGGGCGGCGACCGTCACCGGAAGTCCACAGTGCACGTTTTCCTGTTTCAGTTTGGAGAATCAGCCACAGAAACCTCTGAGTGGAAGTGCAGGGAGAACGGAGGCCGGATAACCGAGCTGTGGATCAGACCCCCTCCGTCCCGCCTCACCCCACCTTTACCCTGCCTCCCAAAGCCTCCTCCATAAACAATGAAAAGTTAATGAAGAGGTAACTTAATGATGTAATGAATATGGTGGTGCTCAAGGTCAAAACTGGCTACAGTCTGGGCACAAAGCAGGGGCCAGGTGATAACACATGGCTTTATGTCCCACACACACACACACACACACGCACACACACTGTGCCAGCGTGCACATAGATCTTGATGTTATTTGTCAGCTGGCATTGGGAGAACAGTCTGTGTTTGAATTGTTGTCTGTAGAAATCTGCTTACATGCAACTGTATCTTTAGAGGGTAAGGAGTGTGTGTGTGTGTGTGTGTGTGTGTGTGTGTGTGTGTTGGGATGGAATGATAAGAGCGTTTGAAGTACTGTGGGTGGTAAGAGTGTGCACTAGCTGCTCTCTGTGTGTGTTTGTGCCATCATTTCCTGTGTGTGTGTGTGTGTGTGTGTGTGTGTGTGTGTGTGTGTGTGTGTGTGTGAGACAGTACAGGGACTTGTTCTGATGTTGGAGCTGGTGATTAAAAATTGAACAGGTTTGAATGACACAGTGGAGAGTTTGGCGGATCCAGGTAGGATCGATGGAGCTCTGGTGAGCGGCCACCACCCCTGCTCGCTGGGCTGGAGAGCTCTCAGGAATGTGTTTGTGTGGAAGTTATGCCTTTAAATAGTTAGTAAAGCAGTTAGGCTTTAAAAAAAACAGCTAATTTTCCTGCAGCACAGCACTTTTAGTTTTTGTGTTTGTTTTAGACGAGCACAGCGGTGGATTTATGTAAGCTTTTGTGACTGTATTTATCCACAATCAACCAGACGTGATTCATTTGGGAAAGAGGTGCATGCGTAAAAAGAAACAAAGACGAAGAGGTAGTGAAAGTAACAGAAGAAGGAAAGGTGATAAGAAAAAGGAGGCAGAGGATCTTAGCTCGAGGCTTACCCAGCAGCCAGGTGCTCATCGTCTTCGATCTGTTTGGCCTCCACTAGGCTAAGGAAGTGTCTACATCCTATTTTATCCCCTCATGGCCTCGCCTCTCTGTGTGGGGGAGGGGAGCTGGAGATGGTGGAAGATCTCAGAGGAGAGGACACAGAGGAAGGAAAGGAAGATCAGTATCCAGACAGAAAGGAAAAGAAGGAATGAGGGTGAAGCAGGTACAAGTGCATCTTAAGGACATACACTTTAGTGCCAAAAGTATCCACTCACCATCCAGATCCCTGAATCCAGGTGTTCCAGTCTCTTCCACAGGTGTATAAACCAGCACCTGCTTCTGCCAGCATCAGTGAAAGAATGGGTCGCTCTCAGGAGCTCAGTGAGGTCCAGTGTGGTGCCGTGACAGGATGATACCTGTGCAACAGTCCAGTCACTGCTAAATATTCCACAGTCAGCTGTTAGTGGGATTAGAACAAAGTGGAAGCGATTGGGAACGACAGCAGCTCAGCCATGAAGTGGTAGGACACGTAAAATCACAGAGTGGGTCAGTGGATGCTGAGGGTCAGAGTGCACAGAGGTCACCACCTTTCTGCAGACCTCCAACCTTCATGTGACCTTCAGATCAGTTCAAGAACAGAGAGAGCTTCATTAATGGGTTTCCATGGCAGCTGCATCCTTCCATCACCAAGCTCAAAGTGTCGGATGCAGTGGTGTAAAGCAGCCGACACTGGACTCTACAGCAGTGGAGACGTGTTCTCTGGAGGGACCAATCACACTTCTCCATCTGCCAATCTGATGGAGGAGGCTGGGTTTGGGGGGTCCAAGTGTA
>VUQJ01045665.1:4629-16563 GCA_015108635.1 Andinoacara biseriatus
ATATAAACTGACCACACAGAGAGCTGTTACCTACCAAAGAGGAGGGTGGAAGGTCCCTTGTAACATAAATGTTTATATATATATAAACATGCCCTCATGATGACTGGCATGTGACTTCCTTTGTATAGCAATGAGGTTGAGCCTTTGTAGTCACATGATGCATCGGCATCATAACACAAAAAACAAGCACATGGAAGAATATTGTCCTCGATTGCACACACACACACACACACACACTAGTGTACAGTGGGTATATGTGTGACGTGAGCTTACACAGTAGTGAAATGAATCATTAAACAGAACGAATAAATCACTCATACAACAAATGACACAACTGAGTTAATGTTTCTTAAATTGTGACATGATCTTTGAGGAAACCCACAGATCCAATCCATTACTGTGGGCAGCCCTGTGTAAATTATGATCAAAGTAAATCCCAACCAACCCTAACAGAGACACTTTTGTCTTTGCTATGGTTGCATACAGTATGATATTATTTGTCCATTTGCACTCTATTTTTATTTTGAGAGCTAGATTTTTGTTAACATGGACAAGAAGTTCACCTACTTATTCATTTTCATGAAATGTTGGCCCTCTGTTTGAATGTGCAGTGGCCTGTGGGTGAATGTATAAGTGGGTAGCTTGCAGGGTGCATAAAGATGCTCACTCTACTCTGTTTAGCAATACTATTGCTAGTATTAACGCTAACATGGAGTCATTATTTTGAATTTGACCACTAATTTGATCTTCAATTGGCTCAGTCTCTGTATTAACTGTATATCCACTTACTGGATTGGACCCCCTTTTACCTTTAGAACTGCCTTAATTCTTCAGATTCAGCAAGGTGCTGGAAACATTCCTCAGTAATTTTGGTCCATGTTGACATGATAACATGATAGTTAGTGCCAAATCCCATTCCACCATAACCCAAAGATACACAATTGGATTGACATCTGATGACTGTGGAGGCTATTTAAGTGCAGTGAACTCATTTTCATGTTCAAGAAACTAGTCTGAGATGATTTGAGTTTTGTGACATGGCACATTATTCTGCTGGAAGCAGCTATCAGAAGATGGGTACAGTGTGGTCATATAGAGATGCAATAAAGTAAAAAAAAGTAAGCTGGGGCATTTTAATGATACTCAGTTGGCGCTATGGGGCCCAAAGTGTGCCAGCAGCCTGAACTGTTGACACAAGGAACAATGAATCCTTGCTTTCATATTGTTTGTGCCAATTTCTGACCCCATCAGCAGAAATTGAGACTCGACAGACCAGGCAACATTTTTCCAATCTTCTGTTGTCCAATTTTGGTGAGCCTATATGAATTTTAGCCTCATTTGCCTGTCCTTAGATGACAAGACTGGTGTTTGGTGTGGTCTTCTGTTGCTGTAGCTCATCTACTTCAAGGTTTGAAGCATCTTCAGAGATGCTCTTCTGCATTCCTTGAGGGGGCTGGAGCCTATCCCAGCTCACAATTTATTTTCTTTCCCTCTTAACTTAACTCAAGCACAGTGAAATGATTCACCATAGGTCACTTCAGTCCAGCTGCTTGTCTGAGTCCCCCTTTCCTCACCCCGTCTCACCCCTCCTCCCTTTGTGGCTGCAGCAGTTCCACTCCTACAGGCTGTTTGACTCATACTGGCTGCTGGCCACCTTCCACCACAGCCCAGTTCAGTCTGGATCAGTCTTATGAAGAGTAGCCTGCTCAGGTTATCTTACTGCACTCAGGACGGTGTGGGGTTTTCTTGTATCAGATGAAGAGCACTTTGTTAGTATTTTTCACCAGAGGATTTTACTTTTTTTTTCTTTTTTAGGAAGATGCATACCTTTAGCGGGTAACCAAATAAAGATTATTCATCAAAAAAGTGGCTTGAAAAAATGCAAATGAGATGAACATACTGTAAAATAAAAATTTTAATAAAAAGGGATTTCATGACACTTAATAATAATTAATAATAATTAATTTAAATTATGATTTGTTTGTCTTACTGATGTAAATCTTGAGACAATTTAATTTACTAATTGAACACAGGAATTCAGTGTGCGCGCCCAGAGTATTTGGTTTGGTTTCAGTGTTCTGAATAGGAACTTTCTCGTACTGTTAATGAGATGCTTGTCACAAGAGCTACAGTAATATGTAAAAGTAAAAACACTGAAAATTATTATGAAACACAAATAGTTGCTTTTGCCTTTACAACTTCTTTTTAAATATTAAAAATCAGCAACTGGAAGTACAAAGTTACTTATGCAAAATACAAAATTTGTGCAAAAAGCTGTTACAAAGCTGGTGCATCTAGCAACGCGAATGCATTGAGCTGCTGTAATGTGATTGCCTGACAGAAAGGCTGACAGAAAACAAGCTAAGGCACACAAAAAGGCAAATATCCCAGTCCATCAGAGTGCGGTCACACTCTGTCTTAATCTCAGTGAATAGTGTCACCCTATGAGCTCTGCCATCATCACGTTAAACTTTCTGCCACTGCTGCATCGACAGAGAGCCAATCTGAAGACCTGCAAAGAAGACCTGATAGCGGTGCTTCCACATGATGAAGGCACCAATGGCGCAGACAAGTGCTTGGGCCAGATTGAGGATGATCTGGATCAGGAAGTAGAGTGTGAGTGTACCAGTGATCACCTCGCAGTCACTGACTCCCTCATAAGTGAAGGTGCGAGCTATTGGATCATCTTCATTGAGTCTACATATGCATTCTTCTCCCTCCTGCTTACAGATGAAGCTGCTGGTCTGCTCATAGTGGTGTGCAGCAAACGCCATGACCAGCACAGAGATGACCAGTCCAGTCATACACAGGACAAAATACAGGAGCTGTAAGGGCAGAGAACCAGCATGAGACCAAACACGTTTACCTTTAAAGCTTTTAACAGAGAACAATTTCTATCTTTATTTCAGTGTGTTTTATCTTCTAATCCAGCTCCTGCTTTAGTCTGTTGTCTCATGATTACCCCACAGTGCCAAAACTGTAGCTTAGAAACAGACATGCTGGCTCGTTGTCTGTGGCAAATTAAGTTCAAAGAGATTACCCAGAATACTTTGACCCTCAGAGTACTGGTCCAGCTCTTAGCACGGAGGAGATATCACATATATTCCAGTGCCCTGCAGCTCCAGCCAGTTCTCACCTTTAGTGCATGTCCTGTGTGAGTATACGTGCAGAGTGTTTCTAAAAATATAGTTGTAAAATATGACAGAGGCTTTGTGTTGTTTATGCAGTTGCAGGATTGCAATAACACTAAACCTTCATCTTAATCCATCACTTATATAACAGGGGCCTTCATTCACTGGTGTATTTTGCTTTCAGTTACATGCTGCTTATGGAATTATGCAAGTGATGAGTGGTGCTTGATTTGAAACTGCATTTATGTTCATTTTGGAACAGCTGTGCGATCGAGAGTACGGTTGATTACAGGGGAGATGTATGTACAGCGAGTACATCAACAAGCACTCTGCTGAACAGTGTGGGCTTCACTAAACAGATGATCCAAAACCCCAAAGCAGGTAGAAACTGAAAGTAAAGACACTGTTTTTGTTGTTGTTAATGGTCTATGTGGTGTCCTCTACCACTTTTGTTGCCCACTTCAAAACTTATTCACACTGTCTTTATACAATTAATAACAAATAAAGTGGTTAGATGAGTCCTCATCTAACAAAACAGTAACACTTAATATCAGAAAGGCTCCCTCTCCCTCTGTGAACCAAGGGCAACTGGAATTAATAAACCAGCAAGGCCAGACACTCTTTAGAAAGTGTGAATACAGTGTAGTCATGGATTCACTGACACTGAAAAAGCAAATTAACTAAATAAAACAAAAAAAATTTGAGGGCCAGAGAAGGAGACACTGCAGTTGTTCTAATGCTCATATTATTCATATATTTTATATTGATACTTTATTTGGCCCTATTAATGCTACAGCATAACATCTGGCTGACAAACTCAAAGAAATGATGTGTGACATAAGTACAGAAAAAGTATTTGCCCCCTTTCTAATTTCACAGTTTCTTGCATATTTGTCAAATATTAGACAAAGATAACCTGAGTTATCTGGAAAGGGTTACAAAGCCAATTCTAAAGCTTTTAGGACTCCTGTGAACCACGGTCAGAGTCATTATCCACAAATAAATAAAACTTGGAACAGTGGTGAATCTTCGCAGGCAGTTATGCAGCAGGACAATGATCAAGTCACGAGCAAGTCCACCTCTGAATGGTACAAAAAATAAAAATGGAATGAAGGTTTTGAGTGCCTAGGTCAAAGTCCGGACTTAAATCTGATTGAGATGCTTTAGCATGACCTTAAACAGGCTTTTCCTGTCCAAAAACCCTGCAATGTTGCTGAATTAAAACAATTTTATAAGCACGAGTGGGCCAAAGGTCCTCCACAGTGATGTGAAAGACTCATTCCCAGTTATCGCAAACACTTGATTGCAGTTCTTGCTGCCAAGAGTGGCACAACCAGTTATTAGGTTTTAGGGGCAATTACTTTTTCATGTAAGGCCAGGTAGATTTGGATGACTTTTTCCTCTTAATAAATTAAATTATCACTTAAATACTGTATTTTGTATTTGCTGTATTTAATTAAAATTAATTTGATGATCTGTAACATTTATGTGTGACAAATATGCATAAAACTAAGAAATCAGGGAGGGGGCAAATACTTTTTCACAGCACTACGCTGCTGTGCAAGAATGTGTTGATAAATCGTAGTTTCTTTTGGCCTAAATGAACAATGCTGTCAAATTTCAACAAGGAAAAATGCACAAGTGCAATACCGTCTCATTTTAAGATCAGCAAATATCACTGGTTTATAAACTTTGGATTTGAAAATGTAAATTACCATAATTTGTGTCTTTTTAGGTGATTGCGCTTGATGGCATATAAAGCTAAAGAACACAGACGCACTGGCATTGTATTATTATTATTTTTTAAACAAGCCTTTCTGCAAATTAGCTGCACCTCCTAAAGCAAAAATATTGCTGAAGTGTATTGAAACAATTTCTTTACATCATATTTACATATTTGAACCAAGTATGCACAGAAGAGTCAGAAAAACAAAAAGAGGATGCCCCGTCCAAGGAAACAATGATGGGCTGATTTTAATTGCTTTGAAATTCCAGCTGCATACATCGTGTGGCTAATTAAGCTGTACAATCAAGTCGCATTAATGAAAGCACTCCTCCGCTCATGTGGATTCCTGCAGAGCACTTTTAAACAGGAATGCTTTTAAATGTTTTTCTCTCTGCACTTCTGACAGTTGCAGTTCCCCAAGAACAGTTTTGTACTGTACCAGGAAAAAAGGTTTTTTTTCCTGGTTTTTTTTTCCTCTTCTGTCTGGAAACCAGCCTTGGTCATGGTTTTGACTGATTCTACAAATCTTTGGACAATTTCAGACACTTGTTCTGTATTATTAAGGAAACTGTTCTGAGTCAATAGGCTCTCTCTAAGCTCACCTTGACAATGAATTGCTTAGATGTTCTCTCATCAGGGAGGTAGGTGATACAGTACAGGACAAAGCCCAGGATGGAAACTAAACACAACTGCAACACAAGAGAAAACAGAAAAAAAAAAAAAAAGTTTAAAAAAGAGTTTAGCGTTATTTGTATAGACTCAGTCATCAAGGCATTGAAAAAAGCAACGTGATCCTCATTTTTTAATCAACACAAAGACACATTTCAGCCATAAATGCAGCATATATAATATGACTTCTAAATTCTGTGTCTTTACACAGTTTCACGTACCGTGTAGATGTTCGCTATTAGGCACCAAATGCAAACAACAATTGTTCAAGAAAATAATTTTTGCCCAGATTTTCAGAGGTGTTTTCTATTATTGCATGATTCAGCAGTAAGCTGCCATCTGATTACATTACTCTGTCATTCCCTTTCTCCCCCCTCTCTCGCTTTCTTGCACACAAACACACTCACACTCTATCTCTGTCTCTTCAGTGCAATTGGAGTCTTGTGACTAACGTGCGGCATCTTATTTAAATGTTTTTCCCAGGTTCTTAAGCACTCAGGACTCTGGAAAGTTCTTGATGACCTCAGTGTTTTTCACTTGGTTGAATCTCGTGAGGATCTAACTCGGGATGTTGGTGTCTAGGGATGTTTTCGAAGGCAGATGGCATTTGTGATAGGCTGGGATAGAGCCCAAACAGAAAAAGCATGTCTTTTTTTTCTATCACTGAAATGTGACCTGAAGCCTTATTCCAGACTATAATAATAAGTTGCCTTTTTATTTACTGATATTACACATTTCACTGAGAAAGATGATCACTGTTTTCTGCTTCAATCACTGGTTACACAACTTAAGTGTGTGTATTTCTTACACTTCAACTTAAAGTTCAGCTACTTTTTGTGTGTTAAAGAGCATGCTACTCTTAACAGACTTCAGCTTTATGAACTGAACCCTTGAGTGATTTTATGGTGTACATTTTAACTGATTGATCCCAGTCACTTACAATTCAAAATTAACTTGGTTTCATCCCTTTCACAACCTTTTCTTTTTATTTTTGAAATTCCACATCTTGTCGTAACCTACATAAAATATGCAACTTATTTTTATTGTCTGCGTCATAAAAGTTTACTTTTGTGTGCAACTATATGTGATGTGTATGTGGGAGAAGGTGGATGGCAAGGATGAGGAGGAGATGTGATTGGATGACTCATCTCATCTGCCTAGATGTTTAAGATTTCTTGGAGATGCAACATAAACAACAGAAGGTGCAAGCTGATGCATGTGACTGAGAAATAATGGAGATGCAGGTGTATGCATCCAGGTGAAAATGACAGCTGGAGCTTTTTTTTAAAACATGACAATATTAGTGATTTCCCATGGCTACAGTGCCTGTCTGGCAGAGACAGGTTGGTGAGGGCCAGTGTTGACATACAGCATTGTAAAGATGTACAACACAGGTGTGTAGCTGAGGCTCATGCAGAAGTCTCAGAAACAGGAGGTTTCATGCAAACAAATGAGTGAAGTAGCTGATGAGAGAGCGTAAGTATGGAGCTTACAATGATTCCAGCCCAGTGTGGAGTCTCCCTCGCCAAAAGTGAGGGGCTGATAGCCAACATAAGGAAGGCCACGGCTGTGACAGCCACCCCCAACAGCAGCTGGAGCAGGGCGACGAGCAGAGGGAAACAACAGATTCTGCACTTATGGCCATCGTCTGGTGTTGGGCTGTCATCTCTCTTCTTCTTGCCCTCCTTCTTGTCTGAGGAATCTTTCTGTCCCTGTCCCATTTCTCTTTCTGCCTTCACTTTCTTTTCCTGTCTGTCTACACAACTTTTACTGTTTGCTGTGTATGAGCCTGCCTGCAGTCTCCCTCTCTTCCCTTCCCTTCCCCTCCCTGCCTTCTCTCACCATAAACCCACCTCTGGCTGCTATTTGAAATCAGAGAAGGTTCTGAACTAATATGGAAAACATTTGGACTGGATTCCTAACGCAGCTCCAGTGCCACATATAGAGCAGGCAGCATACTGAGGAGGGAAGGAAGAGGAGGGAAGGGAGGCAGGAAAACACAAAGGGGGATTCCAACTTACGACAATAAGAGGATTTCTCATGTAGTCACATTAAACACAAGAAAGGGAAAGTACAGAGACGAATCAGCAGGTATGAGTTAATGAACAGCCAGCACAGAGGAGGTGACACCTCATTAGTGAGCCGAGTGACTGTTTCATTCTTTGTCAGCAGTTACACAAGACAGCCATATATTCGCCAGCCAGAAAAAGTCACATGACTTACAGGAATAAGTAATGTGATCACAAGACATGTGAGGACTTTGCAGTGTCTCAGATTTTAGTGTTTTGGAAGTCTTTAATGTTCACAAGCAGGTGTCAGTGACAGATTAACTTTATGAGGTTAAAATATAAATATGAAGTAACAAATTTCACGTTTATGGTGATAAATATAGAAGGGCGTAAGAAAAACTGGGCTTCTCTGAATTGTTTGAAGGGAACTGTGATCATTCTTTACATATCATTTTCAGCACTTGAGACAAACAAGTCACAAAACTTTAAGCTGCGACTAATAAAGAACTGCGACGCACGTGTTTGAGCACACAGCTGGGCCGAAGCCATGGTTACTGACAACGCAGCTTTGGGGAATTGATGTGTGAGTAGGTTATCCTGTCGTACAACAACGTACAGGCAGCGGCAGACTGCATGGACGCGCACGGGCGCACACATTTTATGCACTTTAAAAAGCTCTCCCCATGTTTACGCACCGTGTTTACGCCACAATAAGCTCTCTGTTATTTAGATTCGGGCATATAACGTGACCTGTTCTTGTGTCATCTCGGCGAGTTGGCAAAGTGGCTGGCTCTGAATGTGCGTTTGACAGTTTGGGGGTCTCTACTGTACTTCACTCAAACAGCACACCACTCGGACAGCGGCACGGGCTGTGAAGTTTTGTAGACCATAATATGTTAGATGCGAAAACGCTGCTGTAGTGAGCTGCTGCTTCTGCTTCATTATTCTGCTTCGCTCCACGCGTATGCGTCTGTTCCTTTGCATTTTTTTTTTCTTTTCTTTTTTTTTTTCTTTTTGCTCACGAATCACGTTTCAGCAACCGGGTTAAAATGGTCCGGACTAAATCGCTATAGAAGCAGCGTCGATAGCTGCAACATTACAGACAAGGTCTAATTACCGGACTTTGTGCTGGTGCAGCCTACACGTGAGTCGGAAGCTGTTCCCAACCGGAGGCGCGCGTGCGCTCTAACCACAGAGCCGACGGCTTTGCAAAGTGGCAGCTCAGGGAACTATAGACATCAGTCTGACGCGCAGCTCCACTGGAGGACACGCACTGTGCATTATCTCCCTCAGCCGTCCGTGTGTGGGTCGGTGGAATAACAAACATTCCCCTAAGAAGCTCAGAAGAACAAAACAAGCAGCAGAGAAGAGATGGATGAACGAATACCGCATTTACAGGACAGGCAGTTCATGGAGCACGCAGATTTCTTGGGGTGAGTATCGCTTTTGGCAAACTCTAGCAAACTATGTCTAATAAACTGCCGTGACGACCTGGTGAATAATTTGACACTTTCCCCTTTGCTTTAGGGTGGATTACCCGTCTCTCTACATGTGCAAATCTAAAAGAGGAATAAAGCGAGAGGATGGTGGGAAGGTGCGCGCGTTTTTAATTCTAATAAGTAGTTTGTTTTAACATGTGTTTCTTAAAAATACCACAAATTATACGACGCATAGTATAAATTTTGACTAGTAAATTTCTGTTCTGATAAATTAAACACATGTATTTTGTCAGCAGGATGCATACAAGTTACCACACCGGTTGATAGAGAAGAAGCGGAGAGACAGAATCAACGAATGTATAGGGCAGCTGAAGGATTTGTTACCCGAACATCTCAAGCTCTCGGTGAGATCATGAAATTATTCAAACTTTTATACGTGCTCAGCACATGGTTTTGCACGACAGGGACCTCGTAAACAGCCAAACGCAACCTTTGCTTTTTTAATTTTTTTCCACAGACGCTCGGGCACTTGGAGAAAGCAGTTGTCCTGGAGTTAACGCTGAAACATTTAAACGCGCTGACTGCTGTCACTGAGCAGCAGCACCAAAAGATTATTGCTTTGCAGAACGGTAAGATGAACAAACTAAAGCCTCTCAAACAAGTTTTGCAGTTTTTGAAAAATTTAAATGAAATTAGGATTTATAATTTTACGAAACTATTAATCGCTGTGCTTAGCAGGACGTGTTCATGAATGGAAGAAAGAGGGGTTAGAGTAGACTAGGCTTGAATGATGTACTGTGTATTTCAAGAATATTTTTAATAGCGCATCAGTTCGTTTTCAGACATGCAAATACGCTTTGCTCGCCTCATCTGATCGCTAGTTGTGATGTGCTCTACCTTACAGAATAATGATCCGTTACTCTTTAAACTCTTTGCAGGGGACCGGTCGATAAAATCTTCTATTCATGCGGATCTGGATGCGTTCCACTCCGGGTTCCAGGCCTGCGCCAAAGAGGTCCTGCAGTACCTGAGTCAGGTTGAGAACTGGACGGCACGGGAGCAGAGGTGCGCGCAGCTAATCAACCACCTTCACAAGGTGCTGGCGCAGTTCCAGCCCGGCGCGCAGCCGCTGCAACACCAGCTGCCCGCCGGGGACGCACAGGATGGTCAGAAATCTGACAGCCAAGCCAACTGTGTCCCGGTCATCCAGAGGACCCAGGGTGGAGAGCTCAATGAGAATGACACAGACACGGACAGTGGATACGGAGGGGAGGCTGAAAAGAGCGACGGCAAAGATAAAGAATGTGAGCGCAATAAAGCGCAAGGACCAAAGGCAGTGAAAATCAAGCAAGAGTTTGGAGATGATCGGGCAGCCAAAAAACCAAAGATGAGCTGGTCTGGGAACGGGGTAGGGGGCACAGACCCTACCAGGCCTGATGTGGCGTTTATGAACTCTCTGATGGGAATAAGCAGTGTGGGACAGCAGACACCAATTTGCATGCCTTTCTACTTCATTAACCCCTCAGCTGCTGCGTCTTATATGCCTTTTTTCGACAAAAACAACATTGAAAAGTACATGTACCCTGCAGCGGCCGCTCTTGCATCCCCTTTCCCTTGGCTATATCCCGCTCACGCCTCGGCGGCGGCAGCCGCTGCTGCTGCTTTCCCCGGTTTGTCTGCGCACTTTGGAGCCGCTTCTCAGTCCAAGGACTCATCTTCTCTAGACAACGACGGGTCACTCGAGGCTGACGCGGGCTCGTCTGAGGACCGCGGGGAGAGTCCCGCTAGTGACGACGGAGAGGGTGACGTAGGTGACACGTCCCAGGAAAGCAAGAGTAGCTCACACGATCAGTTTTCTGCTTGTCAGAGGAGCTAATTCGTCTATGTTACCTCTCTGTGAATTCTGATGAGGAGTTTATGTATCTTAATTTTTTTAAATTAGGCTAATTTTAAACGGGGTTTCACAGGAGTTGCTCATGTACACTATCTTGGCGAAAGAGAGGACAGTTGTGACGGCGTGTGCCTTTTGCACTTATGCTAGATTAAACAATCTGAATGATTATCGACAATGATTGACACTACACGGCCGTGTTGTGCTGGAGTTAGGTTTTTTTTATCCTCTTTGATAAAATATTTTGAAATGGCAGCATTGGTGCCAAAACTTTGAGTACTACAACAGTGCGCAATATTCCAGTCAATGAGTCTCTTTGGATGTATGAAGTTGCAACTGACCTCTGCCAAGATTATTAATAACTTGGCTGACTCTGACTGTAAATATTATTACCTGAAACGTTCATTACCGTGTAAATGTGCACTGAATGGGCCTATAAAAGAGGTGATCCTGGAAGTGCATAGATCCCCAACTTTGCATGGGTAGTCTTACTGGGAGGCACATTACTGTCAGACCTGAGAATTGAATTCTACCCCCTCTCAAAACACACACACACACACACACACACACACAGAACATCTCCATCATTAACAATACATATAAGTCTCCTTTGTAATGAGATCATGGGAGAGATGTGCGTAAATTCCTTCATTTCACTCCTACTAAAGTTACCCCGTTTCCTTTGCTTTCTGTACCCTTGTGGCAAAAAAATAAAACAGACGTAATAAAATCATTAATGGAAAGACAAAGCCTTCATTCACAAGGCTTTGTCTCAAGCAAAGCCTGTGTCAAGCAATGTGTTTCCTTGACACATCCCCTGACTGAAGCATTTCTGCACAGAAATGCAGTGACCTCCTGTACTTCCAGGAAACATTGTAGGATAGCACCTTAAAAACTTTGATATTGAATGTACCTGTATTTCCCCAGCTGTTAAAGTTTGTATGTAGGATGATGTTGCTCTTTGAGTTACTCTTTTAAGTGCACTTTTTCTGCTTTTACCCCCCCCCCCCCCCCCCCCCACCCCACCCCAAAAGTCACCTCATTGTTTTTAAAGTAAATCAAATTTTTT
>VUQJ01045667.1:12827-27499 GCA_015108635.1 Andinoacara biseriatus
GCTCTGCTTTCATGTAGCTACAGCCAACATAACTGCCACATCTACAGTGTGTAATGTAGCAACAGCCCAATGACATGTAACTACAACAGTTACATGTGTTATAATCATAACTTACCAGTATGACAGTGCAAAATGTTGTTCAAGGTGACATTTTTTCGTCTTCTACCCAACCCATGCATTGTTGGCTCTGTGGCCTCAGCTCCAATGTGTGAATGTATCATTTTACAACACAGCAGCTCACCATTCTGATGAGTTTCTAATGACCACAATTTAAGTTTCAAAGCCAAAAGTAGCATCTATCTCCATATATTCTATTATTAACTTGGACTTGCCTGAACAATGGTCCCATAATACATTATGTTGGTGACATCACTATTCCAAGCTCTATAGCACAGGAAGCAAAACTCAGTATCAAAAAAACCAAAACAGATCCATGATAAGTATAAAGTCAGATAATCGATTTTAGAATCCACTGAATAAATCCCCCTCCTGCAAAAGAAAAAAAGTCCAGCTTAAATACCTTAAAATGTGTTTTCTCTTCTGGCTAAGAGTGGAAAACCCGCTCAGTGCAGCTGCAACTGCCTAAAGGTGCGACATTAGTGATGCTGGAGAGTTTTCCGTCTTTAGCCTGGGGATTGTGATCAATTGTCATTTTTTTGTAAACTTAGTGGAGTTTTTATCAGATTTAAACATTTTTCTTGCTTGTTTTTATACTAATTTATTCAGTCTAACTAATTTTTAGGCAATAATAGGCAACAATGTGGGGTGAATCTACAGTGTTCGCAAAGTAGAGTTGGGCAGATATCTCAATTTGGCCAAAATATGACAGGCAGTTATGCTTATAATTATTATTATTATGATATTCTGCTTCACATCTTGCCATGTAAGATGTGATGCAGCATTTTGGCTAGATGCATTTTTTTGGTTGGGTGCATTTTGCTCGGGTGCAACATGATTGAGGATACCTGGTTTCGTTTTGCATGCATGTTATATTTAAGATACGTATATTATTTCCAGATGTGTCAAATGGCATCAATTTTATATTCATAGTCTTTTTTTTAACATTTTGAAAGAAAGTAATCATTTAAAATAATAAGTGTAAACTATTGTTTATTGTTTGCCTTATGTACTCATTATTTCATAAAGTATTTACAACAGCTAAAGTGCATGAGCAAGTTTCACAGAGCTCCAGTTATGCATTATGACCAAAACGTCTTACAGCTTTTTAAAAAATATAGCAGTGTGAATTTTTTTCTTTATCTTATAGTTTAACTGGGCGTACTGACATTCACTCAGGTTGGCTTAAAAGTAGGATTAGGTACTGTGATGTCAAATTCTTTCATCAGAACATCCAGCACTAAAGTCAGTCATTTACTGCTTTGTGGATTGGCCAGAACTCTGCTGAAATATGGTGGAGGCAGAGAGACGCCCCATGCACTGGCATCTGTTCAGCAAAAACTTATTTCCTGATTGATAAGTGTAGTATACTATGTGCAAAAACATATTCTTTACACAAACAGTAGTAGAAACACACCAGCCAGCTGAAACTGTAATGAGGATCTGTATAGGCTGACTAAAATATGTCTGTTCTATAGCAGCCACCATAGCTGGGATTTGGCACTTGAATTGGGACGCGTAAGAAAACTGAACTCAGTTAACTGCAATCTGCATTTTACTGACATCTAGTGGTGAAAATTTTACACACTTAACTTTAAAGGATGTTTCTACATTTAGGTTGAGTGACTGCAGTGTATCATACTCACAGTTTGCCATATGAGTTTGACAGCAGCTGTAATTGGTTATGGACTAGGAGGAGAACCAAACTCAAGACAGTGAGCCTGAGCAGGTGCAATCACACACGTCATGTCTGACACACGCCATCCATTTAATGCACAAACCATAAAAGCCTGTTTGAGAGGAGTTTGTCTGCTTCTGAATCCCAGGAGACTCTGCAAGTGTACAGGCTGCAAGCTGATAGTGTGTGTGTGTGTTTGTAGGTGGATCTTTGCACAAACAGATCGCATGTGTGTTTGCTTGTCTCTGTGTGTGCATGCTCCCCTGTGTGCTGTGTGTCTGGGGAGTGAGGCACTAACAGTGATAAGTTACAGCAGCAGCTTCAGGTGCTGCAGTCAATAAAAGCTCATTAACTCAACAAGAGGGTCAGTGGTTCCGTCCACCACAATATACCTCCCACTTTGTCTTCTTCACAGGGAGAGGGGGAGATTTGTGTGCGTGAGAGGGCGGCTGCATTTTCCTTGGCATATATGTGCATGTGTAAGCTGCTGGATCAATGGTACTGCACGGTTCATTTCCTCTGACTTTACAAAGATGGGCAGGGAGGACGTGGAGGATGGAAAATAGAAGGAATATAAATAACCTGACCGATCATAACAGTTATCGTAAAAGAATTTATCTAATGCTTTGCAGCCTTTTTTCTGATTGAGTTCTTATTTTTCCTCTAAAGTTCGGTGTCAGTTCATTTCAGCCCCCAATTCCAGAAACTGCTCAAGACAATTAGTGTTCCTTCTCACAAAATATATTTGAGCTGGTGCAGTTTACCACTTACGATGGAGCTGTTTCTATTTGACGTGCTCTTTAAGGGGGATTTCCGTAATGCTTGCCATATTTCTGTGGCTGTGGGGGTCAGGTTTACTTTGCACTTTACATTTTAAAGTATGGGGATGATTCTGTTACTGTAAGTCTGCTGATGGGCAATGAAACTGGCCACGGTCCAGTCGTTCAGGACTTTGTGCAGAGGTGTGATGAATCCTTTCTGCAGCTGAAACTCCAAAAAACTAAGGATATGTTAATTGATTTTAGGAAACTTCCGCAGGCTCAGGAACTTACTTTTACTAAGGGTCAGACGGTAGAACATGTCGAAGCCTTAAAAAAACTCCAGACAGGTACAGAGGATGTCTAGATCAATCTTAAAGGATCCTTCTCACTCTTTACAATGTGGCTTCCAGCTTCTCCCATCAGGACCCAAAACCAAGCCTTATAAAAGCAGCTTTGTTCTTATGGCCATAAGTTTTAACAAATTTTAACCCCATGTTGTGTTTTTATGTCATATATTCTTATCGTGTGTGGGTTTTTAACATGGTGTGTTCTTAGTTGCAAATATCTCCATATTTACTTGCACAGCTGGGATTACTCTCATCCATGGATACATGGTCCCACTCTTAAAATTAGACCTACTACACTTTTACTGTTAACCTATTTTCTGCTCTCTTATGGTATATACAATGGTGGATCCTCGTATTTAAGATGGCCAAAGTTTCTGTAGGTGGTTTTCTTGTTCTACACAAACTTTTGACAACAACCATCAGTGCTGATCTCTTTAGGTTAGAGAAAGAAAAACAGAACCTCATCTGCTCCAGGAGCCTCTCCAGAGCCCTTCATAATTTTAGTTTGGCTTGAAATTATTGCCAAAATTAAAATCAAAGGTGCGCTAAAAGAGCAGTGGATGTTTTTAATCGTTGAGCAGCATTTGGCTAAAGAGAGTACTTCGTGATGAACTGCTTTGCTGGCCCATTGTGGTATATTTTAGGATGCTGGTCTGGTTCTGCTGACTTGTGTTTGGTCTGAAGGGGTTGTATCTTGTGTCTCATATGGAGATGTTAACGTGTGCCTCATGGAAAACTTTGTTAATTCATCAGAGATCTCTTTCTCCATCTCTCTCTTTCTGTGTAGCTGCTTAGCTTCTGCTCCTCCATCCCTTTCTTTCTTTGATTTTCTCCGATTCTCCATCCTTTCCAGCTGCTTTCACTGTCGCTCATTCCCTCGTTTCTTCCGCTCCTTGTTGCCGTGCTTGTCTCATGTCTATGCAGTAATTCCATCTTCATTCTTTTCCCGTCCTCTCCCTGTCTTTACATGCCATCACCAAGCCACTGCTTTATTGCTTTACATAACACCGGCAAACTAAACTGTTTTTTACTCATCAATCTTTCATTACAGCGCCGTTGTGAGCTCTCCTTAACAAGCTTTTAAACTGAATAATGCACCAACCAGTGGCCAGTGCCCTCTGCCGCAGGTCCATGAACATTGGTTGTCTGTGCATCTATAATGTCTGATTCACATTCTTGTAGGTCAGCTAATTTTCATAGCAGAGTGCAGTCACACCATTGACCTATCTGCTGCTGGCATTGCACTGAACAGCTCTCATTCCCTAAAGGGAGGCTGCAGGGTTAAGTACCTGGCCAGAAGGGAAATGTGGATAACTTGTGGCATGGTGTACCGCATTCTCCCCATGCTGTGATCTATAATCTGTTAAATTAGGAATCATCATCAGTCAAGCATTTTATTGTGAATCAATCCTTTCTGCCTCTTGGGGGAAATGAGTCACTGCTGTAATGATTCTCATTGTGAGGATGTTACTGTAGTGGTTGAGAGCTTCAGTTTGAGGCGTAGTAGCTGTCACAATCTTTTTTTTTTTTGTGGATACGACCATATTTGAACAAGAGGTGGGCTGTTATCATTTTACACAAATGCAGCTTCACTGGACAAAAAGGGCCTGTATCTGTGGCAGATCCCACTTTATGGATCTGCAACATGAGAGAATATGGGAAGATTTTTAAATGGATATTATCCAGATATTTAATGGATGTTCATTCAGAGTTTGGATTTGATAGAGTCCAATCTTGTCCGTTTACAGAGACATGTCCAAAACGTATCCGTCAAAGGTCCGGTGTGCATTCTTTGGGATATTGTCCGTACGTGTGACAGATACAGAAGTATCATACCTCGGATAGTATTGTATTTCAGGGCTTTTATTCCAGTGCTTCCTTTGCTAGCAAGGTTAGCCGGCGGTTGATTGCACGCTGCTGCGCCACGCTGAGGTCGTCTTGGGCAGGGCTGAGAATTTCTCTGCTTTGCTACCAGAACTCTTCGCTATCACTGCAATTAGAAAGCGGACGTGCACTCCATGCCCTCAGTCCCGTCACTGATACCAGACTCTAATTTTTATTTATTTTTCTGTGCAAAATGTGCACGCTTGATTTTGCGGGACTACAGAAAGTAAAACGGCGACCAGCATGAACACGAAGAAGGAAAAATTATCATTTCGGGCTTCCTATTAAACATAAAATTCCAGGAGCTGCGAGAGTCCTTGGAGATTAAAAAATACAGTTCCCAGCAAAATGATTTCAGGTTTTTAAGTGTTATTGAGCAATATTTCTCCTAAATCTTTTCATGTTTTTCTTTGGACATTGACTGCTTTTTCACTCATTTTCAATCCAGTTCTGACCATTTTCAAGGGAATGTTTTTTTTTGTTGGTTAAGCCACTTAACACTGACGTATGAATGAAGCATAAAAAAGCCACCTAACTCAAGGGATGAACCGGTGTTGTCTCTACATATAACAGATGTGACGACCTCTGCCTGTTTTCAATCTTCAGGTGTTTCAGGTCTTTGGTGGGCAGGGCAGGAATCGTCGGTGCCAACTGGGAACACCTGGGCCTTGTGTTCCCATACCATAAATCTGAGGCAGGCACTTCCTTCTGGGTGCTGTGCACCAGTCTATTGCCAACATGCTTTGTGTTACCTTTGTCTTCTTTTAGGTTTTCTCTACATACATGCACACCCTACACCACTGAGCTACTGATTTCCACACCTAATCTGTCTTTTTCTGTTGTTTAAGTTTGTTTAATAAACCTTTTTAAATTGGCAAACGGTGTGTCCACCCTTTTGGTCATGGCCTTACAAGCCAGGTTGTGACAAAGACAACTTAGCAAAAGACCAGTTTTAAATTGTATCTTTAGGCACTTTGTTACTAGCAGCCTGTCACAAAAACATATTATATGTTCCCATTTCTTTATTCAAATCTATGAAAAATGCCAAAGATAACACAGTTTGACAGGAATAAAATAGTTTTTTTGCACGAACATGGTAACTCCCAAAGAGCTATTAGCGGAATATCTCACCACGGCGTATAGTGTCCTTCAAAAATTAGAGGAAACTGGACGAGCGGAGGAGAAAAGAACTGTCACGTGGCAAGATGTGAGTTCATCTTGACAGAAAACAGAAGGAAAATGAAGAAGAGCTTTGAATGTCCTTCAAGAAGCCTGGAAAATTATTCCTGAAGACTATTTTTCAGGCTATGTAAAAATAAAGGTGGTCATACCAAATATTGACTTTCAAGCTTGATGGAATTTGCATGATATTCTGCATTTCTATTTCTATTTGCATGTTTTGATAAATTGTTGCACATATGTCCCATTTTCCTGGCAAAATATAAAGAAATGAAGGGTGACTCAAGACTTTTGCACAGTACTCTGTCTATGCTGAGTCTCTTGCAAGAGGCAAACAATTCCTGGACGAGTTGCTGACCTTGCTGATTGAGAACTCCTGGTTGAGACAGTGTAAGGTCTGTCACGCTCACAGGTTGAACATTATGAACAGATTGAAACTTGTATATCTG
Organism: Andinoacara biseriatus; assembly: GCA_015108635.1. Classification (NCBI taxonomy): domain Eukaryota; kingdom Metazoa; phylum Chordata; class Actinopteri; order Cichliformes; family Cichlidae; genus Andinoacara; species Andinoacara biseriatus. The sequence continues at coordinate 19,243 of VUQJ01045667.1, forward strand.
TGTTGACAATAACTCTGCAACAGAGAAGATCATCACATTGTGTTTTAATGCGAAAAGCCGGTTTGTGTGGCTGTCTCATTAACTAAATCTGCTCTCTGTAGCTCCAGATGAGGTTTCCTATCTGCGCAGTGTAGTCTGGAGTGTCATCGGTGCCATTTCAGTGCTCTCTGATAGGCCGTTATGTAATGTTGTGTATTACTGCACACAACGCCTCGCAATGCAGCATGGGCACTTGCAAATAAAGCGCACATTGTAACTGTGCATAATTTTCACAGAAACTGTTATAATTATTTTTAGTGCACAGCTACATTTGCATAAGCTTTTGAGTGGAATCAGAAGTGGCCACAGACACTGGATTATAAACAAGGTAATTATCTCAGGGTATCTTAGCATGAAGGAATAAAAACAAAGTGAAGTTACTGTGCTCACAGCGAGCGACTCTGAGGTTGAGTCTTGCCAAATGGGCTTCCCAGAGGTGATGTCAGTCATAACGGGGCAGCCAGTAGTTCTAATTTTGTATTTCAACAAATGTTTATTTAAAAATTGTCTTTTTCATTTTACCGTGAGGTGAAGTTGCAGTTGAACACCCACAGAGCCGATTCAGTCATCAGGCATAAACAGCTAAAAGCAGCAATAAGTTCCAGACGAAGTTCCCTTTAATGTCCTTTTAACTACCTGGCAGCTCTGCAAAGGTGTGACCGTCAGTGCACTGGTGAAATTTTGTGTTTCATTACAAACATTGTCTATATTCCACAATGAGATATACTTCTGCCACGAAACAGCTGATGCTTTTATGTGATCTTTCGGAAGAAAGCTTCCTCTCGTGGCTCCCCTCTCCTGTCTCCTGCGGCACTGGAGTGTTTGTTTTATTGTCAGGCCCCGTCCTGACGTGCGGCAGGGCCGAGGGGAGCGAGTCTGCTAAATAAAACACTGGCAACGACGTTAAAAGCTTCCTGCCAACATGATTAGATCCAGCGCCTCCTGAGGTGCAACAGTCACTGAGGTATGTGCGCGTTTGTACGGCTAGAGGCACATTCAGCTATTTAACGCCTGGGGGAACCCCGGCCACTTTGCATGCACGCGCACAGATATTCCTCAACAAGAGCATTTGTTCAGAGGTCTTTTTAATCACCCCGGTGTTCCACTGAGGGGACTGAAACTGAGGCAGGAGTGTGTGTGCTGTCAACACTTAACAATGGTGTGAGAGACCATTAGGGAAATCACCAAGAACAATCATTGCCACACATCGCCGCCTTCTTTATTTTAGAGCAGAGACTGGCAGATATTTACCACAGCAGAACAACTTTGTCTCTGTCTCCTTTTCTGTAGCTTTCTGTCACTCTCTTTTTGCTTCTTTATCTACTTCCTCTCTGAACTTTCCCTTTTTCTTTCCCCGTCAGCAGCGGCAGCTCCATAAGGTGTAACCAACTTCCAAGCAGAAAACTTGCATCTGAGCGGATTGGCTGAATTTTCTCTTCACTGTCACTGATTTTCTCCTCTTCTTTCTCAGTCTCAAGGTGTCCTCTTCTTCTTAGCCACCACCACTACACCTTTCTTTCTTTCTTTCTTTCTTTCTTTCTTTCTTTCTTTCACCCCAACTTTCCCTGGTCTTCTCTAACTTTCCTCCCATTTTTTTTGCCCTTTCTTAAAATTCCTACCAGCATTTCTCTTCTTCTTTCTGTTTCTCAGATAAATGCATCAGTCACTCCCACTCAGAGGATTGCCGGCGTTAGATCGTCTTGTGTGAGAGAGAGGTTGTACCCATCAGAGTCGGTCTCTGGAGGAATTCACTTTACACATGTGCTGCTGCGGTTCAGACTGAGCCTTATACATATTCATCAACGCAACTCAGCATTTCTAGAAATATGGAAAGTCTGATGCGTACTGTCTAAGTTTATTAAGCTAAGTTATGTGCGACTCGGTGTGATGAAATGATACAGAGGAGGATCGGAGAACTGGCATAAACTTAATCTTTTACTCCAGGTTTTATTCAGTGAAAGTTAAAGTAAGTTCAGATTTTTAGTTGTCACTTATATCGGGGTAATAACATCCAAAAACAGAGCTAATAAAATAAATTTAAAAAGTAGAAATAACCAAAAGTGTACACACACGCACACACACACACACACAGGAGAGAAAAAAAGCTTACGGTAGATGTTGGTAGGTGTTGTGTAAATAGTCTCATAAATAATACATGTGTCAAAGACTGTTTGCACCCCAGACTGAGCTAAATCAGTGATATTACTTTCACTGTTTGCATCACAGTTAGCACCAAAGAGCTAACAGTGCATTATAATTTAGTTTTAATTTTCATCATAAAATAAAACTAGGACAGGGCAAATTAACCAGCAGGGATCGCCTGCTTAGAACATCTCCCATCGAGAAGATTTTCCATCTTCTGCTCTTGTTAATGTGAAACATTTTGTGCAGTCGGATCCAGAAATATTTGGACAGTGAGAGAGCTTTTGTAATTTTGCAGTGGATTTTAAATCAAGCAATCAGGATGTGATTGAAGTTCAGACTTTAATCTTAATTCAAAGGGTCAACAGTGTAAGAGACTTGTGACCTGTGTGCACGCTTCCTCCTGGCCTGCGACAGAGACTTGAGCCTGATTGGACAAGTGGTGGAGAAGATGTATGTGTGCATGGATGGATGGATAACAAAAATACTGCATCATCTGTCTTGGAATTCCAGCCATTTTTATACATGATGAAAATCCTTTGCAGCCAGCGGTGCCCTGAAGTTTAGAGTCCGTGAGCATCCTTTGAGATGCTCTGCCAGGCCTTCACTGCAGCCGCCTTCAGTTGCTGCTCGTTTTTGTATCGCTCTGCTTGCAGGTTTGTCTTCAGTAACGGAAAAGCATGCTCTGCTGGGCCGAGAGGTGACTGTGTTGGCCATTGAACAATATGTGATTTCTTTACCTTTGCAGTATCCTTTGGGTCATTATCCATTTGCTCTGTGAAGCTCTGTCCAATCTGTTTTGCAGCATTTGGCTGAATCTGAACGTATAGTCTTATATAACGACATGCAAATACTAACCAAAGTAAATATTCCAACAGTATATAAGAATGCTGTGTGTGAAACTGGGGATGCATTGCTCTGCTTGTTGACATTCTGGAACAGGAGATCTAATTAATCAAATTTATTATTTCCTTCAATCATTTCAACACATTTTGAGAATTAATCTTTTCCACTAGTCAGCTCGCTAGCTGGTTATCTGCCAGGGTGGCTGATTGAGGCGGTCACTGCCAAAATCCACCAGCATCGGCTGGTGTTCATTTCAGATTCCGTGTGATCTGTCCAACTTTGTTAGCAGTGGTGCCCGCCTGTCTGGGCTTCAGCCCACCTTAATCACACTCTCGATGTTTGTTTGTCAGTAGGCAATATAGGCTTGGCAGTCAGTCAGTGTAATTGGCTATGCACCAGCAACTTAAAACCGAAACTGAGCCTTATTACGCAGCTATTCCCCAGTAAATCCTACTCCAAATTGGGATTTCATCCAGTGACAGTTAGTAGGATATACGGTTCAGGATGTTGACTAACTAAGAGTAACACACGTAGGAGGAAGTAAAAAAAGTAAATCAATTAATAAAGACAAAGTAAAGTGGGAATTTTTGCATGACCAAAATAAAGGAGAAAAACAGCCGTGGAGTCGCTGCTGTGGAAGAGTTTTTACTGTCACCCCTCGCTCCTCTTGCTCCAACACTTTACACTCACTTATCGATTCAAATGCCACAGACATATACTGTATCACCTGGTGGCGACACTGTAGTCACTGAAGGCTACTGCACTGTGCTGCAGTCATGTCCCACCAGTGGCCTCCTAACAGCATCTTGTTCTTTTGGAACTGAGGGGAATGGACGGGACCTCGGTGCGGCAGATTTGCCCGGTGAAGTGAGAGAAGCTCGGCGTAAAAGCGGAGAGCTGGGATGATGCTGCAGCGCTAATGCAGCACGGTTCAGTGTTAATGGCTCAGAGACCAGGGGATCTGCATTTGTAAATACAGCAATTTTAACTTTTCTGCACAAAAGGGACCAGAAACCCCCTGTCTGTGACGTCACCGAGAGACACTTCTTGAAGCTGCTGCGTTTAAAATTAATGAGCTTGTGGATTCAGTCTTAGTATGGAGGGATATGCATATATTAATGGATAATCTTTATTTATAGAGAGCATTTTTTTTAACAATATTACAGGAGGTTGCACAAGTAGGAGCAATAAATAAATAAATAACCAAGTAGTGTAGCAAGACAAAAATTGCTCGCCCCATTGCTGACTGCTGCACCATTGTGTAAATGTAAATGTACTGTTTAGCAGAGGAAATGATGAAAGAGAAGTGTTGATGTTACAGGGCACTCTCAACAGAATGCATTAACTGTATTATATTCATATATTATTGTCATGGTAAAAAGAAATGCTCTCTTTGAATTAAAAGACAGTATGTTTAAAATATATATATATATATATAATTCTTACCAGGTTGTAAATACACCCCCAGATGAACTTACATATTGCACTGAGTCATTACTTATTTAAGAAAAGCTAAGCCAAAATGCAGAAGCAGTGTGTGAAAAACTGAGGACACTCTTTCTGCTAAAAGCAGAAGTTTTGGCAGTTTGCTGGTCTGGAGCGTTCAGCTGTGTGTTGACATGCAGGAGGATCATCAGCAATGATTTTAAAGAAGCAATTGATGCTGCTGATCAATTAGGGAAGGGTTAAAAAGTCGTTTCCACACAATTTGAAGTCTGTATAAAAACATCCAACACAGCTGCCAGTCTGCCCGGGAGTGGACATCCCAGCAAATATCTCACCCAAGGTCAGACAAAGCAACGCAAAAAAAACCCCCAAGAGTTACATCAGGCCTCGGTTAGCATGTTAAATGTTAAAATTCATGGCAGTGCAATTTGGAAGGGTTGCCAGGAGCAAGCCCCTTCTCTCTAACAAGAACATGGCAGCAGCACGGCTTCAGTTTGCAAAGTTGCATCTAAAGTTTGATACTTAAAAACCATATAGTACTTATTCAGTGTTGCATCACCTGTGCAAAGTAGGAGAACATTAGCTGCTGTTTTGAAAGCAAAATGTTGTGAATGGCTTGGGATTGGGATTTCAGCAGCTTAAAAAGTTAGGGGCCTCCAAATCTATACAAACAGGTAATTGCATATGAATATGCAGAATCTGTAGAAGCTTTCTGGCCTCTGACGGTAGCCTGTCTTCTGTTGACCACTAAAGTCTGAGCAGGCTCTTGCTGCGTCTGTGTGGAGACCAAAAGTCAAGTCACTTTTATTAATATGGCACATTCAAAACAACAAGCGCCCACCCGAAGTGTTTTCCAGATGCATTTACCTGCCGGGTCTCCAAAAAGCCCAATTACAAAACAAAAAACTCATGTAAGCGTGACAGAAATGGAAAAAAGCAAAATAAAAATTGCACTACAAATGTGATAAATGAATACAGTTGTTTAAAAGCCTGGAATAAATTAGAGAATGAGTCCAATAAAATAAATAAATTAAAAAGAATGAATAAATGCATAAATAAAATCTAAAAATGGAAACAACAGTTGAAATAAAAGACCAGTGAAAGCGTCCACAGTGACCATGATAAAACCACAAGGTGCCTCAGACTCTACTAAAAGCAACTGAAAATTGGTTAAACAAAACAAGCATGTCGATAGAAAGCTTAAAAACAGCAGCTGACAACAAAATCAAAAATATCAAAATAACTGCATTATGAACTAACTCTAAGTAATCAAACAAACGCTTTAGTTGACTTCTTTGTGTGATGGCTGGAGGCAAGAACGGGAAAGCCCGGGCTGAGCCCGTAGAGAGGGGGACACTGACAGAAGTTGTTGGGAGGATGACCTCAGAGATCTGGAGGCGGAAAGACAGATCTGTGATCCACAGAGGACTTTGAAAACAAGTCATAAAATTCAGAAATCAATACTGTATGTCACAGGAAACCCATCGCAACTGAGCTAAAGCAGCAGTGATGGGCTGTCTGTTCTTTGTGCAAGTTAGAAGTTGGACAGCCACATTTTAAACCGCCTGCAATGGAGAAAGAGTGGAATCGGGTACTCCTACATTCAGGGATTTACAGTAATCCAGCCAAGAGGTAATAAAGGCGCGGAGGACTGTTTCTAAACCCTTTAGAGACAAAACCGGCTTTAATTTCGGTTCTCAGCTGGTAAAAACTGCCCTTCACCACATTAGACCACCACACCAAGATTTTTAACTACAGTTTGAACCTAAGTGGATAGAGAGGATCGAGTGCCTTAGTTAGGATATTATTGGCACCAAATATCAAAATTAAAATGGAAATAAATTTGCCAAATTACATTCTTGCCCTCATAAGTTATCATCTGATGACAAGTTTAGCTTTTTAATACTAATTTGCATTGATAAAGAACTCTTGTTAATTATGGTTCTCTGTACTGAAGACAATTGTAATCTGCTGAGAAATGATGCGTTTTTTTCTCAGGCTTTGTTAGCTTCATTTTTAATATGGTTTAATGTTGAATTGGTTAAATAGAATAGATTAAAGGAGTTTTGCTCCTGATGATAAAAGGAGAATAATATCCTCCTCAAAGACGTTTGCGCAATGTTAAAAGTCGGTTTTCATGACATAAAAGTTTTTAGGCTTGTAGTTACTTTGTGTAAATATACATAAGCTGAACATATTTCTGTTTATGGTTAGTGATCAGGTACTCAGTGCTTTGAGCTTATCTGCAGAAATGGATATAACTGAGAACTGAAAGTTCATAATGGAGCTATTTTGATATTTATGTGTTTAGTGAAAGTTCACCTGCTGAATTGCAACATAAAAATTTCATGGTTGCTTAAAGGCCTGTGCAGCAGTATGGTTTTTATCTACAACTATATGCTATTTCTTTTCACAAGTGAGAGCTAAGGGTGGAAAACAGCTTTGTGTTAAGGAGCCTCCAAACAGACTATGAGATAAAGATGGGAAAAGCAGAGAAAAGGCCATAAAAAACATGTAATCCCTTAAAAACGTTATCTGACAGAAATGGTTTAGTGCTCAGATAAAAGTTTTTTTTCTGTAACCAAGTCTTGTCCACATCTCAGATGTTAGCATTTTATAAAGTAACATTTATAAAATATAGTCCTCACAACTAACTGTCGGATATTTTTTTTTTAATGATTCCGTAAGTTTGATGTGTGTTTTTTCACTATCCAAAATGCAGTTTTCACACAAAGCGCCACTATTGCTAATTTTCTTTGTTTCTGAGAAAAAAAACAAAACCTAATGGTGCTAACTGCTCACTAGCTACATGTGATGCTTCTCAGAAACAAATATCAGTGAATTTAAAGAAAAGGGTGAAGAGCCGGCAGTACATCCATGACTGACACCATAAATGAAATACATGGTTGGTGTATGAACGAGGCTGGCCATTATTCAGCGGATGAATGAGCCTCTGAAAAAGCATGAATGAAGCAGTGTTTGCACCAGCCAAATAAAATGCCTCTTGACTGAGTGATGTCTATTTTTAAACTTGTCTGCAACGTCCTCTGGTCATTACGCAGTGAAAACATAATTTCCCTGTAATTTTCTCCCTTTACGGTCCAAACGGTAATCGATAATTTTATCTTGTCCTGTTACATCACGATACATAAGACCTGAAATTAATGCATTTCTGAACATTTCTCAATCCACTAACTTCTTTTTTTCCCCTAATGTGAAGGGCCTAAAGGATGAAGTCAAGACAACAAGCAGAACAGTTAGTAAACCTTTCCAAAGAGCCTCACTGGACTCCATCGTTTCGTTTTCCTGCCTGCTCTAATGGAGAGATTTACAGAGTACTACAGCTTGTCAGTGTGACTGATTTCCTCCACAACTACAAAACGCCTACAGCACTATCAGTCCTTAATGAGAGCCGGCTGGATAGAGGCAGCAAACTTTTAACATTGAGGGAAGGAGAAAAAAAAATGCAATAACTGATGGGGAATGACGACTATATCAAAGCAAATGAAGAGAGAAGCGCTGTTGTGTTTTAGCAGGTAGATGGCTGCTTTGCTCAGTGTCCTGTGATGGCTGTGAAAAACACGTAATTTCCACACAACAAGTGTTAAACTGTTGCCACGAGCAGGTTCGTCAAGCAGTGGCCAGCAGGAGAGGACAGACAGCCCTCAGATCCTCTGAACCTGACGATGAAACAAAAAAACAAAGCGTGTTTATTACCTTCACACAGTGGACAGAGATGATCGCCCCTGACGTGTGTTTGAATATGTGATGAGCTGCAATATAC
>VUQJ01045667.1:33701-50683 GCA_015108635.1 Andinoacara biseriatus
TTCAATGCAAAATGAATCCCTGACGTCATGTTGTTTATGCCAAATTCAGTTTTTCCCAGTTCTCTGTTGCCTAGTTTTTTTTTTGAGCATTTGCAAGTTGTAGCCTCAGTTTCCTGTCCTTAGATGACAGGACTGACACCGGATGTGGTCTCCTGCTGCTGCTGTAACCTTTGACCTGCTGTGTGTTCAGAGATGCTCTTCTGCATAGCTTGGTTGTAATGTGTGGTTATTTGAGTTACTGTTGCCTTTCTATCGACTGGAAGCAGTCTGACCATTCGTTCTTTCTCATCATAGTTCACCTTATCAGAGTCTGTGTCCATTATTTCCATACTAGTTTAAGCCAGTTAGGCTTTCCAACAAGTTTATTCCAATAGAAGTCTATTAAATCACAGTAGAAGTAGAACAGTGACAAGCTACTGAGGAATCGAGCAGTTCCTCATTGCTTCACGCAGATTTGATGCTTGTATATATTAATTTATGAGTTACACATGCTTCTTTTCCCTTTTAATACTTTTTCAGCATTTCCAGATTATTATTAATGTGCAAATATATAAAATTGTGCATAAATTAGTTAGATGGACCTAATATTGCTTTTTGAAAGTGGCAAATGACTCAAATAAAATAAAAAAATTAAAAAAACAGCCAAACGTATCATTGCACGCTGAGCTGCACTCGACAGATCTTCCCTGTAAATCTGTTTACTTATTTAATTAAAACGAATCCTCTGGGAGTGTTAAGCTGTTATATGTGTTAGTGTGAGAACCACAAATATTGGGGTTAATTAAATCTATGGGAATACATATTTTATGGTCTTATCTCCAAACTAACTGTACAACCTTTAAGTCAAGTACCACTCCCTGAAAGTCGTTACTGATTCAGGAAAGACAGTAAAGCTCCTTTTTCACATTCTCACAGTTACACATTCTCGCCTCGAGCTGCCTAATAAAACGGGGTTTGGACATTGGCAGCCCCAGTGGGGCACTTATGGGTTAGGCCTTGCTCAGAGGCACCTCACAGGTGGCATTGAAGGACAGGAATAGACAGTTCAAACTGGTTACCTTACACTCACTTTTCCTTGTGCTGACAGTGCTGTTAAATTTATATTTTAAAAAGAAACTTATACTTATACTGCTGTACTGTTCCAGCGTTGAATAGTAAACAAGCTCAAAGCTTCAAATAATGAAGTAGTAAGTATACACTATGTGGACAAAAGTACTGGGCCACCTGTGCAGCTACAGGAGCTGCTTAGCCATGGCAACCCATGCCATGAAGCTCCTGGCGCACACCTTTTATGCTGATTTGTGAGGGGCAGCCAATCAGAAAAAAGCTGTGCGAAGGCCAGTATGAGATAAATATCACTACTAAGCAAAAACAAATGCTGAGAAAGCGACTTAAAAATCACAGAAGAAAAACTCTACAAGTGCAGAACTAGTGTGAGAATCACGGTTAAAGAGCGTTATCTGCACATTCATGCATAAATCACATCCAGGAGGCTTTCAATAAGCTCAATTTGGCATAATGTATAAAAATTAGACTTAAAATAATATATTGTGACCCAGAGTGAACCTTTCTGTTTGCATCCTGAAGAAAAAAAATTCTACACAGCTAAAATGGTCGCGTTAAAGCAAACAGAATAAAGGTGAGTATCCAGCAGAGGGGGAAACTTCCAGGAATTGCACGTCTTCTGAAGAAGGTGTTCTGCCTCAGTGACGTTAGCAGGGCTCATTTGGAGTTGGCAGAGTTTATATTAATAACACATTAATTTTAACTCTGTGAAGCATTTCTGTGTGGATAAAACATAAGCCCCAATTTAAGCAGTTGTCATCTGAGGAGGAGGAAAGGAGCCCTGCGTGGGAGGCACTTCAGCTCTTCAGAATGAAGCTTCAAACGACTGGAAAATTAAGTTTATGAAAACCCCGCCTCACCCAGTCTTTGCGCTGTACCTCTCTCTCTCTCTCACTGTCTTTTCATGTTAACGAGCACTGAAGTTGACCACAAAGGCGCCCCTGCTCACTAAGTCAGTCACCTAAAGCCATTCATTAATGAAAGATCTGCTGATTGGATGCCTTTTCTTTCTGTTCTTTCCTTTTCCCCTTCCTTTTTTTTCTTCCTTGCTTTCATTTCCACTCCATCCTGGGCTTCCTCCCGTCCCCTACCGAGATAACAGGCACCGGGAAAACACACACACACAGAGGTGTTAATGGAAAGGTATTGTAGAGCAGGTTGCCCAGTCACACTGAGGAGTCACCTGATCTGGATTGGTCTAATTATAAGATGTTGTTCACCTCTAGTCCCAAAATCACACAGGCACAGACACACACACACACTAAGATTAACATGCATTAGGGTGCAGGGATATGGTGCCTATAAGGGGCTCTGTATATGCTAATTTGCCCTATTTTTTGTTTTACATAAAGTGCTTTAAACAACCCCCTCTTCACCCCATCTCTCTCTCTCTCTCTCACACACACACACACACACATACACACACACACACACACACACACACTGCTAGATGCAAACAGTGTCCACAGTCTCAATGGGATGTTGTTTCTCACGCGAGGAGCCCGGTCACCCTGGGCATCATTATATCTTCATACAAGTTTTCATTAAGATGTACGTCAGAGGCTAAAGTTTCCATAGTAAGAATTACCGTGGCATCAACTATAAACACTCACTGCTTGTGCATGTGTGTGAGTGTGAGTCGGAGGTGGTGCAAGATGAGGGTCATAAGAAGCCATGTGCATCATCCACGATTGGATTGACACCCGGAGAAAAATAGCTGCAAGTCTAATCAACGTGAATGTGCTCCCCAGAGACACTGTTTAATGTGTGTGTGTGTGTGTGTGTGCGTGTTTGTGTTTGTCAGGTGAGGTGAGCAGCAGGCATCAGCAGCATTTCAGCCCAGTCAGCAGTGGTCTTGCCAGCCTCTGCACGAACAGACTCATGAATAGATCAGTACATTGTGTGTGTGTGTGTGTGTGAGATTCTGTATATTTGTGTGTTTTCTCCTCTCTCAAGGCCCGTGGACATCATGGTGACTGTGACTCCATTTAATGTAATCTGGCAGAAGCGCTCCTCTGAACATGGTGCTGTCAGCAGGAGGTCACTATGTTCACGCTGCTCCAAACAACACAAAACTTTGAACATGGAGCACATGAAACAGCAACTTTCATGATTTTTTTTCACTGTGCACACACAATGCCTGAGTGTCGGGTCTGAGCTGGCAGGAATTGGACCCCAAAGCAGGACTCGTGGAACTGGACTAAACTTAGAATAACAGCTTTATTGCAGGTTCCACAGGGACTCAGGGAATGCAATAAACTGTAACCAAGAACATAACTCTACTAACTAAACTAAGAAGGTCTGAAGCTACAAATAAAACACAGTCAAGGAACTAAAAAGTACAAAACTCAAACTGCAAAACCACATCACAAACTAAGATTTGATGAAACATTAAATAACAAAAATTAAAACACAGGATCACAGAGCCAGGATCATGACACTGACACGAAACAAACACTGGAGGTGTCTGCAGAACTGCAAAGGTTCAAAAAGCTTGAATAAATACTTCTCCATATGTATTCAATTCAGTTTATTTATATAGCACAAGATCACAACAGCAGTTACCTCAAGACGCTTTATGTTGTAAGGTTAAGACCCAAAGATAATACGGAGAAAACCGTAACAACCTAGATGACAACATATGAGCTGCACTTGGTGACAGTGGGAAGGAAAAACTCCCTTCTAACAGGAAGAAAGCTGTGGCAGAACCAGGCTCAGGGAGGGGCAGTCATCGGCTGTGACCGGTTGAGGATGAGGGGAGGGAGAGAGGACAAAAGACATGCTGTGAAAGAGAGCCAGAGATTAATCCTGATTAAATGCAGAGTGGAGTGTAAACACACAGAGAATGAAAAGAGGTGAATGAAGAAGAAACACTCAGTGCATCATGGGAAGCCCCCAGCAGCCTGGGCCTATTGGAGCATAACTAATGGAGCGTTCAGGGTCACCTTTGATCAAATAGGAAAGTTTAAGGCTAATCTTCAACGCAGAGAGACTGTCTGTAGCTTGAATCCAAACTGGGGCCCGAAGGTTGAAGGGTCCACCTCCCATTCTACTTTTACGTACCCTAGGAACCATAAATAAGTGAGTCTGAGAATGAAGGGCTCTATGAGTGTATGTGTGTTATAAACTATATGCTCTGAGCTCAAGTCAGGACACTTCCATATAGACCAATAATTAAGAGCCCAGCAGCAAGTCAGTGAAGACAATATAAGCAGTCTTGGCCAGAGCCAATGCTTCTGGTCTGGTATAACTGAGGGTTTCAGATTCACAGTAGTAAGTATGATATTATTTGTAGCAGTTAAAATTTGTGTTCCTTGCATCATTTCGTGAAATCAATTTACCAGCACCGCACACTTGAGGGTTTCATTTTCAGGTTGACTGGTGAATTGTGCTGTTTAGTCCGGTGTGAAATAGAACACAACGGTGTGCGTTTGATCCTTTGATTTCTTTTTGAATGAAAGCAAACATACAATTTTGGGTGAGACTGTTCAGGCAGAAAGCCCCGCTTTAATCACCTGTTGATTAGCAAACGGTTCAGACGCCTTCGAGCTCATTTGACGGCGTCACTTGAGACAAGGGTGAACAAGTTTTGGCCAGAAAGCTTTTTGTATTTGCCGACCTCAGACTGTTTAACTTCTCAATTTGCTGCAGTGATGTAAAAGTTTGCTCCAGGGTCTGGGGGTAAACTATGACACTGCTGGTGGGTGTGTGCACTAGTTTACACTGCACACATCCATGTCAGTAGTTTCACAAAGCCCAAATCTGATGAAAGATATACTGCACCTTGCACTTTGGCAACTAATGTTCACGCAAGTGGAGACTTTGTGACAGAAAGCTGTGAAGTACACCCACCAGAGAAATCAAACTGGTAATAAAACGTGCTTTATTTGGTGGGTCAATGGACTGTTTAAGACAACGATTGAAGAAGCGCTCATGCTACAAGCTGAGCTTATAGAGTGGGCGGTTATACTCGGGGGGGGAGTGGAGGAAGCTAATTAGTTTAATGTGGGCTCGGACTATGTTTTTGCCTGTTACAGTGTCAGTGTGTCAGACCCCACCTCGCTCTCCTGGCTGGTGACGACTGTAAACAGACATGCTAATATGCAAGAAAATGGTGCTGATAAGAACAACATGCTATTTTACTATTCACATGAACACCATGACAATATTTTATAGCCTTCCTTATTCGTATACGGATGATGGTGTGCAGCTGTGTGTGTGTCCCAGCTGCAAGAGCTTCAAGGAACCTTGCTTGTAAGATAGAAGAGCAGCTGCTGGACTCATCCTTGGCCGTGATATTGAAGGTGAAACTCCAGCAGGTGTCTCACTCAGAGTTTTGGACCTCTGGAGTACCTTAAACTCCCTGGTCAGGCCTTGAAACTTTTGCTACCCTTTGCTGTGACTTTAGTGTGTGCACACAAGCTGCAGCAAAGAATAAGCAAGAACAGGGCATCTTTGATTGCGGGAGATACTGCAAGCCAGTGCTATAGGGGATGCAAATTAAACATATATAAAAATATCTAAACATTTTTTTTTAAAATGGTACTTGAAGAATCTAACATATTCTTAAGTGCATGAGTAATAATGTAGAGAGAGAGACTCAGAAACTCCTATGAGTGCGGATGAATTTCAAAGAGCTGGTGGAATATGAAGCTCTGAGAGGACAAATCAAAGAAAAAAAGAGAATATTTTTGAGCTTCAACATCTTTATAAATGTGAGAAGGTCAACAAATGTGTTACATCAACAACAACATAAATCATATTGAACTCTGACTGTGCATTGCTTACTTAAATTTGATTTTTATAGTTTGCTTCTTTCAGGCGCGTGTCTCCGTGATCCCTGTGTTTTGTTTATTTCTTCCTTTTTGAAAATACAAACACTGGCATACTTTGCTTATGATATTATGAATCTTAAAAATGTCTTTAAACGAAATGTGCTTGACGGAGTTCAAGAAATCCTGAAGCCTCCTTCTATTTAGGGGTAGTTGCAAATGGAAGTGAAAAGTTCTGCAGGTGATCTCCCAACAGTGTACATGTTTATGAACACGCGCAGCCATTACATTTTTTTTTTATAATGACTAATACAATCTTCTGTGAGTTATGCAATTTAGCATAGGGTCGTAAAACAGATGGGTGCAACTAATCCACTAACACGGGTGCAGATAGTAACTAGTACCCTGGCAAATATAATGAGTACAGGTGTTTCTCACAGGAAACATCAGACCAGGGTAAGGCGAGGAAGGAAATTCAATATGTTGAAGTTACTGCAGCTGCACCACCTGCACAGACGTACACAGTGCTCTCATTTTTACTGCATGCTGTGTGATCATATGGGTGTTTACTAAAAAGAAAATAATTGGACACATTACAAGCTGTGGGCAACAAAAGGAGGCTGGTGAGGCCAATGCTTCAGCAAAATCCCAAACTGCGTTCATCGTTATAAGATTCAGTATTAATCTGGAATGCATTAAAAACACATGCAACACGCAGATGCAACACAAGTGTATCCTTAAAATGGCAAACTAGATAAAACTGGATTTGTGATGTTTGAGAGCTCTGTGTGCACAAATCTGATAAGGCAAAGAATTGCTCATGTCTGTGCAGAAAAACCTTAAAGACTGGAAACCTAATAAAGCATTCGTGGCACAGATGCTCCCCCCCCCCCTTACTTGACTGCTTTCCTCTTATCCTTCCGATACCTCACATCCTCTCTGTTGTGTTAAAATGCCAGAAAGCTGACCTTGAACATTCTGGGTGCCATCTCGCAATGCTGCGCTTTGAAAGGGAAACTCCTACGGTTGAATTCACACTGTAAATGCTTCCACTGCTTTCAGTCACAAACTGCTGTATCTGTATCTCTTTTGTAAATCCTGACAGTAGATCTTTAACATTAAAAGAGGGCTGCCTCTTAAACACTGAAAATACTGTGTGGCTGAAGCTGATGAGACTGTCACTTGTTCTGCAGATGTCTGGCCCTGCCTGATGACTGTGCTACTGGAAAAGTTAAGGGATCACAAGCTCTATTAACAATTATCCTGTGGGAAACAAATTTTATGGCCGAGGAGGCCAAGGAAAAAGGAAAAAACCAAAGTCAGAAAACAGAATCCTCTGCAACCCTTTATGGATAAGAAGAAAACTGATGGATGTGTGAATCTTACCTCCATCGTTGGCAAGCAGTGCCGAAGCTAAGCCAGTGACCTCTGTTTACCTCCAGTTACGCTGAAATAATTTAAGTCTTGACAAAAAGTTCTGCTCCTTCCTATTCAGAAATTGACTCCAGTTTATAGATCACTATGTACCTCATATATTACTGACACTGAAGGAAATTTGCATTATTCATTTAATAGTATTCAGGTGACTGAAAGTGAACGGTGGCCACTCGTTCAGCCAGTTGGAGTCGGTGGTTCTGAATGACGCAGATTTGATGTGAATCATCTCAGAAACAGTGCAGAGGGGAATCTGGGCTGAACGGTAAACGTTACAAATGGAACGAGTTTATAATAGATTTTCAAAAATGACCACAATTCAAGGTATTTTCGAAACAGCCTCCAAATTATGATCATGGGAACATTTATATCAGCTGCTATTTTACTTTAGCAACAAATTTCTCGCTAATACTTTATTGAAATATAATATATATATTGCCAAGGGCTTGTTAAACTTGTCTGCCTCATCAAAGAAGCTAAAAGATATTTTAGGATAACCCATCGCCAATTAGAAAAATGGCTCCATATATTTGTACTATCTTCAGTCAGAAGCAGTGGGTTGAGGAGCCATAAAGTACTGACAGGCAGAATTTCACAGCCTTGGTCTTTCATAGGATTTGTTGACAATTTATAAAACCCTGAATAAAGTCAGCCTGGTCTTTTAACATTTGTCATATTGATGTAATAACCCAATGTGGTGGGTAAAGTGAGAGCAATGTTTCCCAGCATCAATAGTTCTAAACAGTTCTGCCAAACAAATACTATTCATCGGAGCGAATCATCAGCCTCATCAGGAAAATGCTTCATTTCTTTTGATCCTCTTTATTTCTCTCCGATTACAATCAACTCTGCAAAGCCTGGAGATTTCTCGTACCGTCTATATCAATCAGTCACTCGACCTGTCCTCTCCCACTGCGCGTTTTCTTTCCTTCCCCTTGGGCTTAGTCTTAGTTCAAATATCAAATATTAATCAAGGCAGGTTGAGAAGCAGTTGATCAGCCGTCCCTTCATTGATCTACCTGCTGCTCTCAGCACTGAAGTGTCCCCTGCAGTTGGAGTTATGTGTTCAATAAGCCTTTGGAGTTTCAAATGTGATTTTTTTTTCCTTCTATTTATGTTGTTTAGACTTATATCTGTATTTTACCATCCTCTCAGAACTACACCTGTGTAACAAAGTAACAAATTTGGGGTATTCCAAAATTCCAATCGGCCATGTTAACGTAGCGCATTCAAATTCAGGCGAGTCGATGCACATCTGCACTAACCTTGGCAGTTCCTGCTACTGAGTAATGGAGAAAGTCCTGCAAGTGCTTTATTAATTCTCAGTAGACCCAGGTTATTTAAATTCAGATTTGTACTCGTTCAGTGATTTATTTTCTTAACCTGCGTATCCCCTCTAAAGGGGAGTGGAGCTGTCCCAGCCTGCACTAAGCAGGACCTGGGGTCAAGCCCCAGACTGCACATCCAATTACACTTAGCAACACACGGGCTGTCGGTCTATTACGACCCCTGAAATGTTTTTTCAGTAACTTTAACTTAATCTCAGCTGCCTTTCCCTTTCCGGAGTACCTGGTGAGAACCCAAGCAGGCTCAGAGGGAACATGCAGACTCAGAAAGGCCCAGCTAGCAGTTGAATTCAGGATCTGCTTGCTGTGAGGTAACAGCACAAAGTCCTTGAGAGAAACATAACAAGACGGACTTCTAGTGTCACCATCCGCTCAGAGTTATTATTTGCCAGCAAAGATGTTGAATGTGTATGTTGCAATATTCTGAGTGTATACCCAATGGCAACATTAAATGTGTATAAAGACCATTTGTGGAGCGGATATGATGCAGAGGGTGATAATCTCTTTAGAAACTGCAGTGCGCATTTGGAAAATCGTACATCAGTCAGTTAAAAAAAAATGATAGTGAGCTTTTATTTTGGTGCTATATTGTGTCAGAAACATTATAAGAGACGTGCTATTGCTTTCTCCATTTATTTAGATAGGGGCTTCAAAATAAATACCCAAATAACCACCTGGAGGAATTGGATGCCGAGTGGCAAGACTTGATTCTAGTGGGATCTTGAGCTTCAGCTTTTAGACCGAACACAGGGCTTCGAAATTTCAGCTTTTTTGTGTAATATCGGCAAGTTGCAGAACACACTAGACTATGCAAAGTTACTAAGCAACCATGTGCACTGTGGCAGCCGCCTGGAAACATCAGTGTTGTGTGTTTTCACTGCAGCAGCGTTGTGCAGCACACAGAAACAGCTCTCATCTACCTCTGATCCTACCAAACTGTCAACCACAGGACGTCTCCCCACCTCAGCAGTTCATTCACTGCAGCTAAATGGTGAGGGCCGTTGGCTAATACTGAAAAAAATGTGATATGAGTTGACAGGAGCGGCTAACTAGTATGATAAACACTTCTTATTGTCCTGGATTGGATAATCTGATCTGAGACTGACATTTTTAATCTGTCTGTTATCTGCTGGTGCAGAGACCTGAGTTTTAGGAAGAAGCTATAGTGAAGCTAAAAGGTGAACCACTGTGGTTATATTAAGCATTAGTTAATATATGAGTCAAATTCAGCTCAGATTAAAGTGCAGTTAACAACAACAATGACCTTGAGTTCCTTTAGTTTCGAGCTTGGTTAAATATGTAAGCCTATGGTAAGTTTACATGTCAATCAATTCTGGGGTGTAAAAACCGTGAACCAACAGAACTGAACGGCAGTGCCCTGTCAGAACCTCCTGCTTGGTGGAAAATCTCCTTGTAAACCATTCGTCTTGCAACCAGACGAAGGGTTTACAAGCCAAACTAGAAACAACAAATTCCTGCCAGTTGAACAGATGTGCTTCCCTGCCTTAATTTCCCAACTGCGCTCTGAGAAGCCATTCCAGTTTCAATAGCGGCTTGTGGAGATAATTATACAACATGTTTTAGAAGAGGACCTCTTCTGCAGAAGTGTAGAAATTCAAATCAGTGCATCATGGGACCGCCCTATATCCTGTTGATTTACATTTCCTCCATGAAAACAGTTGAATTAGACATAATTCCTATGTACACACATTGCTGCAATAATTTAGAGCCTATTAGGAAAATGCGCCAGCCTTTGGTAACAGCAGTAGGTTGAAAGAAGATTTCAGCGTAATCGGCAGTACTTTTATTCCCAGTGTAATTGTTTTGTTTCAAGCAGAGAGATTAAATCAGGACGCTGTTGGCCTAGGTTTAACATAGGTTTTTCCACTCTAGCTATGAGTGTGTTCACATAAAAGATGCAGTGTTGGCACTGTATGACCAGTCACTTACATGGAAAGCTCTACTGGAAGCAGAGAGGCGTATTTTACAAAGAAAGCTATGCTGGGCTAAACCGGAAAACGACTACCCAAGAAAATGACTGGCCTGGGCCTGCACTGCAAAGCAAGTACAGTACAACATTCCTAGGATGGTTTTTCCTTTTCTGGATTCAACTACCCTTTCCTTGGGAGACTCGCTAAGCGTGATCAACTTGGTAGGTCACACGCTGATTCTGAAAAAAGGCTGTTTGCAGCTGATGTCTGCAGTCACAGACATGGACAGGTCTGATGGCATATGGAAACAGCCAAAGAGGTTTTTACACACAATACACACCAAGTACAGCTACTGCAGCCAAGACAGTGTGTGTGAGCATGTGTGATAGAAGAAATGCTGTACAGCATGTATAGTTGAGCACTGAAAAAAAGTCTGAAAAGAAGGAATGCATGACTAATGAGGAACTGTGAGCGCAGAAAGACTTTAGCGCCCCTTCGTTAAGTCGTCTGACCACAGAATCAAAATGGGACAGTAATTAAAATTAAATTAAGGCATTGCTTAAACATAAACAGTCTATTCTTTTGGCATGTTAGACAGTTTTAGCCTTATTCTTCCAGCTTCAAGCCCAGTGCTGTTAAACAGTGTGAAAGCTTGTAGAAAAAGAAACCCAACATGGACTGGCACTTATAGTGCGCATTTTTACTCGTTTGAGCGCTCTAAGCGCTTTTCTTTGAGTGCTCAAATGTCATGATTATGTAATTCTCGGAAATGGGATTAGTTAAAAATGTTACATAAGGTCAAGATGTAAAAATGCTTCCAGCTGAGAGGACAATAAGCGTAGAACACAGAATGGACGACATCACAGGGACATGAGTTTAGATAACCTCTAAAAACTACTGACAATTTCACATCTGAATATCTTCACATGAATAATTTGATTGGTCAGTAGGTGATGGTTTTGTGCATGCTGAGCAGCTTTGTGGTGCAGGTCCCTGGGCACGTAAATAAATAAATAATCATTTAAAAAAAATAAATCAAATAAACATCAAAACAACTGCTGGGTGCTCAATCACAGCTTTAACTAGAACTTTAAAAAAGTATGTTCATAGTATTAAAGAAACCCAATATTTTCCTGCATGTCCTCTGGCAGCTCCTCTTCATGGTCACTCTTTTTTTTTTTAACCTCATGCTCTTTTATTGGTCATTGCTAGTCCTCTCTTCTTCCCCCATTGTCTCCTTTCCTCTCTCACACACTCATCTTTTCTCCTACTCCAGCTGTTTTTTTCCTCCTCGGGTCTTCATTAAAACTTGACGGAGATGAATGAAGCCAATAATCTTCAAACTTGGTGAACAACCAGGCCTGAAATCAATAGGGCTCCTTGAAAAATCCAAACAAAACACAGAAACACAAAAAGAAAACGGGAATGTGAGAAGTTCTGGTTTATTAAATATTAAACAGTCAGTCTCTAGGGAGGTGGGGAGGAGTTGTGGTGATGCAGTGTCTGACCCAATTAGCATCTCCTGTTCACCTGCCAGGCTCCAGCCATGGCTCCTCTCTTGACTTTTACCTGTCACGACAAGCCTCTTCTGGGACAGTCACACTCTTCGCCGCCGTCTTGTACACTACTCATGACATGATGCATCTGTGCCTGTTGCACCCTTGAAGAGGGCCATTTTAGCTCGGTCACCATCAGCTACAAAATGATCTCACTCTTCAGGAGAGATGGCTGTCTCAACTCACCGTGGGGCTCCTCTGGGATGAGCTAACCGTTTTGTAATACTGTCTCAGCTTTTTATGTCACCTGTCTTGATTTTCCTCTACAGCAGGGGTCTCCAACTACATTTGTCCAAGGGCCGAAAGTGTGAGGGCCAGATGCTGTTGTAAAGTAAAATAAAATTATTATTGTGTATCTTTTCATATTTGTAGTTTTTTTAAATCATGTGATGTGCAAGTCTTGCACTTACATGTTCTTTTCTGCAATGTTGACGGTTGTTATGGAGACACCACAATTGTGCTCAGTTGTGCTCATTATAGATATGATGCGCACAGGAAACAATAAAAATCTTCAGTACGTCCTCTGCCCAGTGTGAATGAAGCCAAAGGTGCAAATATCACATTTATTTTAACAATAACAGTATTGTAGATACTAGACAGTGGGGTTTGTGACAACCGAGGGACGGACGCATACTGGGGGGCTGTGACCACATGCGGGTACACAGCAAACAATTTTCTACACAAAACAAGGTCAGAATTACCTCCAGCTGTGTTTATAATCTGATCACCACCAACAAAAGCCGGCCCCTCAGTGCGGCACTTGAAATCACATGGTCCAATCTTGCATTCTGATTGGTTCTAGGGACATGGAGGCATTTACGGGCAATAGAAGGCAATTTGGAGGCTTTTGATAATTCAGACTAGTCAGAGTACCTGTGGTAGTACCTGTGGCAGTATTATTTGGGGGGCCGGATGGAAAGTTCTGGTGGGCGGATGTGGCTCCCAGGCCCCCAGGCCCCCAGGCCTCCAGTTGGCATTCCCAGCACGTCATTTTAGCGAACAACCTGTAATTTAAATCGGCATGCTTCAGTCTCTTTATTGAGGCCCCGCGCAATGTTGTATTGGAGACATTTTTAGCAGCCTTACCACTAGCAGAACAAATCAGAGCCGGGGGTGGGGCAAATGACCAGGCCCTTTATACCCAAACAATAAAGCTCATCATAACATCATTTTACAACATACACATGCCCGCAACAGCGGGGCTTACAAGCTTCGGCATCACAGAAAGTCCATCAAATGGACATAGACTACATGGTAACTAATGATAAAACAACACAGATTTAAAGCAGTTCAGCACCACGGATAGCGATTTGATCATTTTGACACCCACTTTATTGATTTCAGCTCAGAGTCTGTATCAGTAGCTTTAGGTTTGGTAAAACTGGCACAGCGGCCCACATGTTCACAAACACAATTTCAATATGAAGTACTTTAGGCCTACACACTACTATCTGAAGGGTATACGATGAGCCTTGCACTCCTTGAACCCGTCCATGATGCTCTGTATGTCCATTTTCTTTACTCTCTCATTCTCTAAGGACAAGTCCACTCAGTCCCTCCTGTCCCACTGTGCTCCTCAAGTGGTTTTTAATGAGTTTTAACTTGGAGAATGAGCGCTCAGAGATTGCAACAGTGACGGGAAGAGTCAAAAATAAAAGGAGGGCTGTGCAAACCTCACTGAATGTAGAAGTTACTTCTGGGTGGTTGCCAGATCTGCAACAGATTTTTGCTTTGTTATCTGGTCCCGAAAAGAGGTTCTAAAACAAAGCAGAAAAATAAAGACCTCTCCTGTGATGGGTCTGCCCCCACCTTTATAAAGCCTTCCCATAAGATGAGCATGGGAATATGCAACAAGCTTCATATGCAGAAAAATTAGTCAATACTAAACTGAACTGAATGATCCATATTGGTCTATAAAGACATGCTACGGGCAAGATTTTCTAAAGCCTGAAAGCAAAGCCCAGAGGAGGGGCAGGAGTCTAATTCCTTCTCTGAATTAAAATATGCTCAAAGGTTATTATGGATTTTTTCTTTGTCTGATTATGCCAAAAACATGACAGCTATGCTGCAGCTTTAAATCTTTAAATCTTTAAGTCAAGAAAGTTTTTGTTTACTGCCCTATTATCATAGTTTCACTGATGGCTGCTTCTCCTTTTTCAGGTTTTTGGTTTCATCTTCTGAGAACAAATTATTTGTTAGTACTTTTCCGGGACCATATTTGCATGTTTACTCTGGATTGGTCTCTGTGTGTTTTCCTGGCATCCTGTCTGCCCTTCTTTCCTTTTTTTTTCCTGCACTGCTGGATTCCTAAATTTCTAATATTTTAAATTGTTACATGCCTCTTGTGTCCCACAATGATCTCTTTGTGCATCACGTTATACTTTTTATTAAACCTCGGACGTATTCCCCCGGATTTTCTTGCTTTTCTTTTTGTGCTTATCCAAATACGATCACGAACACGTCACTGCCATGACACCCTGATCTTTTTGTACTTTAACATATTCTGTATAGTAACGTATTGTTTTTATAAATACGTATGTTGCACTTCCACATATTTGGACTTCTCCCTCCTGCCGATGAGAAAATCCAAACTGTTATGTGAATACACAACCCGGGGGATTTAGCAGTGTGAACTGTTAACATGCAAAATTAGGCAGGCACTGTGGCTGAGACTCCCGAGTCACTGCGTGTGCATTCAGAGTGCACGTGGCTGCATTTAACAATGGCAGGTTGACACTATAACATCAGACCCGCTGCCATCAGTGACAGGTGTTCTGATGGGCAACAAGTACCCCTTAAACCTGGGACTGCCACTTTTTTGGTTGATAAGATCGATCGTTTGGACTGATGAAGGGTCACGCTGAGCAAAAGGTGCAGAATTGCTTCACCTGTGGGTCAAAGAAATCTACATTTCCCTTTTCTTTTCTTTTCTTTTGACACAGCCAATGACTGCAGGTCAACATTAACTCTGCAGCCACCAATGCTGAGCTGTGCTTGAAAGCAGAAAAGTGCTGTTAGCTCGAGTTATGCAGACTCCTCCACAGAGGTGTTATGAGTAAATGATTTTGCTTACTTTACTACTGTGACCCTGAGAACCAGACCTGCAAAGTTACTCATTATTATAGCAATTATAGACTTCTACATGGTGTCCAGCTTTTAAAATGGTGTGACCATAGTATGTGTGCTCCATAGGTGAAACCCTGTAGACATACTGTATATCCAGTTCACACACAGTAAGGGTAAATATTAATTTTTTTTTTATATAATTCAAATGCTGTTTCTCATATATATGCACTGATAACTATTCAAACCTTGTAATTCAATAAGCTGCGAGTCATTGCATGGCCCGTCACAGGATAGGAGCTTTGAGATGAAAGAGCAGGGAGATGAATTAAAAAAAAAAAAAGAAAGACAGGAATAAGCAGCAGATGGCAAAAGAAAGAATCTGCCAAAACATTTTATTGCACCTCCTCTTGTTTTCACCTTCTTCATCGCCAGCGAGGAGACAGAAGGTGGAGGTAAGAAAATGCCACAAACAAAAATAATTCTGAGATCTCTGTGTCAGTCAGACATGTTTGTTTTCTGTTTCGACCTGTCGCCTCTCAGCTGTGAGGTGAAGTGACAAGTGACTCCATTTTTCCAGACACATGTCAGGTTTTCTATTGATTACCTGTCACTCCCCCGGGTGAAGCAATGTATCTGGGACACACTTACTACTATCTGTATTAAAAAAAAAATCAAGAATGAAAGAGTGACTAATGAGAAAAGGTGTCAGAAGATAATCACACTCGATTTCAAATTAACAATCCCTCTCGCAGCCTGCTCATGTTGGCTGATTTCTGTTTGGGAGCATCTTTATTTCACCTGATCTGAGCCAGAGTGACACATCTGTCCTAACAGCACCATTTCAGTCAGAACAGTACTATTTTCACTCAGTCTGTTCTTTTTTTAAAAGATCAGTCAAAGGGTGGTAATGAAGCCCAGGTTGCCTTCAGTTCATCTGTATTTTTGGGTGTTTCTTCCTTTTCACAATACTCCATGGCTTCTCTGTGGGGTTCAGATCAGGCGACTCAAGCACAGTAATAACATGGTCAGCAAACCATTTGGTAGTAGTTCGGGGGCTGTGAGTAGCTGCAAAGTCCTGTGTCTCCATATAGCTTGACAGCAGCAGTGCTCTTCTGGTAGACGCTCTGTTGACTTGGACTCCCTAAAACACGGTGGACCAACCACCACCAGCACCAGCAGATGACACAGCACCACAAATCAACAAAGGCTGTGGAAACTTCACACTGGACTTCAAACACCTCGGATTTTGTGTCGAGGACCTTGAAGTTCAAATGAAATGCAAAGTTGACTTTCTTCTGAAAGGAAAACTTTGTAGGCTGCAGATGAACAATGCAGTTCTTTTTCTCCTTGGCCCAGGTAAGATGCTTCTGATGCTGTGTCTGGTTTGGGAGTGGCTTGATGTTAAAAATGTAAGTGCTGCAGCTCCTTTCCTGAAGACATCTGTGCATGGTCCCAGTTCTTGAGTTGATTTTTTCGTGACAATTATGTTTAGGTAGCATCTATTTCTACCACAAGATTTCTATCCAGTCAACCTTCCAATAATATGCTTCGAGACAGCACTCCTTCAACAGCAACCTTTTCAGCACTCATCATCTGTGGCCTTCCCTCTTTGTGGAGCATGTCGGTGATCATCGTTTGGACAGTTGTCAACTCAACAGTCTTCCCTATGACTGTGGTTGAATAATGACAGTGTTTGGATGGTAATTTACTCAAAAAGTCAAAAGTATATATATATATATATATATATATATATATATATATATATATATATATTTTTTAAATTATATATATATATATAAAAGCTGGGACAGT
>VUQJ01045669.1:1153-11555 GCA_015108635.1 Andinoacara biseriatus
CAAAAAGGAAAGCTTTTAGCTTAATCTTAAAAATGGAGGTGTCCGTCTCCCGAATCCAAATTGCGAGCTGATTCAACAAAAGAAGCTGAAGGCTCTGCCTCCCATTCTACTCTAAAGTATCCTAGGAACCACAAGGAAGCCAGCAGTCTGAGAACGAAGGGCTCTGATGGGCTGATACGGTACTATGAGGTCTTTAAGATAAGGTGGGTCCTGATTATTCAAGACCTTCTATGTGAGAAGAATTTTTAAATTCTATTCTGGATTTAACAGGGACCCAATATGGGAGAAATAATTAATCTCAGCCTAACTTGCTTAAAAACACTTTTAAACGTCTGAGCCTCCCTTTTGCGTTCTTGTTGCTGGTCCTGGAGAAACTGACCCTTTGATAAAGGTCACAAAATTACCTGCAGCTAGAGAGCAATTGTCTTGTAAAGGCTGTAAATGAAAGCAACAATTGTTTTATTTGTTTTGAAGCCAGAAAAAAATCTGCAGACCAAGTGTGTGTGCCCATGTGTCCATGAAAGCTGAATGAATAGATGTGTGTGTGTGGGACATAAAGCCCAGGAGAGAAAGGCCTGTTATCCAGACATAAATGACATCAGCTTTTGGCTTCCGGTGAGTTGGCGGTCTGTGTGCGTACCCCCCCCTTTCCATTCATCCGGCATCGCTCAGAAGGAGCCAATTACATCTGGTGGTGTCACCATAGCAACGCATGGGAGCAATAGGAGGAGACATGAGTCATCACTATTCTTAAAAGCCATTCAGAGAAGAGTGGAGAGGGAGACAAGAAGTGAGGGAAGAGGTAAATGGGATGAGGTAAGAAGGCAAAAGAGCAAGCAAAAGGAAAAAGAGTTCTCCTTTTTCCCTTT
The DNA here is from genome assembly GCA_015108635.1 of Andinoacara biseriatus. NCBI lineage: Eukaryota > Metazoa > Chordata > Actinopteri > Cichliformes > Cichlidae > Andinoacara > Andinoacara biseriatus. Next base: position 2,023 of record VUQJ01045669.1, read on the forward strand.
GTGAGAATGACTGGCATGGAAGAAAATAATAAAGAATGAAGTTGAAACAAGTGGAGGACAAAAGAAAAGGTGAGCGGCTTGAAAGAGAGCAGACAAGAAGAAGCAAAGAAAACAAGAAGAGGAAGGAAAAGAAAAGATTAAAGGAAACAAGGAGAGGAGGCAAGCAGAAGCGAGGAGGCACAGGAGGAAACAAGGAGGAAAGAAGATGCAAAAAAAGCATCAAAGCCCCCCTAGTGACAGTGGTATAAAAAATATTATATGGCCTCAATTTAATAAGGCGTGAAAACACGCTGGCTAATAACATTTGGAATCTGTTGTTTACTGACCTTAAGAGGGGTGCTCTAGGGGGCTAATAGCACACATGATGCACACATATTAAATTGAAAAATGTTTTGGAAACACTGATAATTATCCAAAAGGGTACTGTTTGTTCTCAAGGCGCACCAGTTTCAGAGAACTTTAAAATGTCACTAAAATTAAAATAAAAACCAGCTGTTTAAAGTGATTGATCGGTGTGAAGGTGTAATGGAGTGGGGAATATTTTCTTGGCATGTTTTGGGCCTTTAAGTAACAACTGAGCATTCAAACATGACAGCCTACCTTTGTGTTGTTGTTGACCATGTGTATCCTTTCATGCCCACAGTGTGCCAATCTTCTGATGGCTGCTTCCAGCAGGATAATGTACCAAGTCCCAAAGCTCAAATCATCTCAAACTGGTTCTTGAACATCACAATGAGTTCACTGTACTCAAACGGCCTCCACAGTCTCCGGCCTCAATCCCATAAAGCACCTTTGAGATGTGGTGGAACGGGATGTGCAGCTGACAAATCTGCAGCAACTGTGTGATGCTGTAACACCGATATGGACCAAACTCTCAGAGGAATATTTCCGGCACCTTCCCGAATTTATAAGACAGAGAAAAAACAGTTCTGAAGGCAAAGGGAGGTCCAACCTGGCGCTAGCAAGGAGTAACTAATGAGTGTAAAGCTGATTTTGTAGATTATTGTGCTTTTCAAAAAGGTGATTAAACTTCACATCCAAATTCAAAATACCAAGATGGAGAATAAAAATCTTCCGAGTGTTGACAAGAGGCACTAACCAATATTATCCCATACCCATGTAATGGATAACATAATTTTCCCACCCATGTCACTACATAAAAAAGACTACAGCAGAAAAGGAGAGGACGCATGGAAGAATGAAAAGGATGAAGAAAAAACAAGAGAAAAGACAGAAGGTGAAAAACAGGAAATGGCATAAGGGAAAAAAGAGAAAAGATGGTGAGGGAACACAAAGACAACAAAAAGAAGGGAGAAAAAACAGGCTTATGCAATTAATACAACACACACACACACACACACACACACACACACTAAAGCCAACCTGCAGCAGGTGTGAAAATATGATTTGTTGTGCTTGATAACATACTGAACAACACTCTTTAATTTTTGTTTTTTTTATTATTACCACTCTCCTCTCCCCAATATCAGAGCCTAAACGGAGCGTCAGAAGACAGAGCGACACAGAAATGTTACACCTCTAAACGCTGTCGCAGAACGCACACACCGCTCTTTGGCCGACATTACTTAACCACATAACTACACAACTACACTGACATCAACTCACAGTTCAATAAAAATGAATTACCACTCTTAAAATCTAAATCTGCAATTCTTTGAGACAATTCAGACATTCATTCTACAGTAGATGCTTCAAGTTTTGAAGGCCACTTTATTTTCAATCTAACCACTTTGAAATGGGGATGTTTTATTTCTGATGCTTTGGTAAAGCTGAGAGCGCTGCTGGAGATAGTCATGTTTTCATTTCATTTACAGGCTTTGGTCAAAGTGATAACATTTATTTGGGTTTTTAAAGTAAAGTCAGCACAAAATTCATTCCCCCATTGAATTAACTGAATGCCCCCCCCTTAGATTATACCCATCTACCTGAGCATCATTAATGAGATGAGAAACAGAAATATTTCAATATCTGGAGAGCAGACTGCAGACTCAAGTTATACTATTCAGTCAAGTGGCTTATCCCTTTAATTCTATATTATCTGAAAACTATACAGTAGATTCACCCAAACTGTCAGTTTGGATTTTAAATGACCCCAATTGAATCTCACATTATTATTTGAAGGCACATTTACAGATGCATCACTGATTCTATTTAACAGGCCATGAACAGAGAGAACTAAACAGTTTGATCAGGTCGGCTTGAGTTAAAAATGATAAAACATACTATTCTTTTTTTTCTATGCATGAAGTAAAACAAAAATCACATGAGCGACAAATAATTTACCAGTCACTGCGCTAACTTGGATCCCTCCAGATGTTTTGTATCTTACATTAGACAATATTTGGCTTCGTTTACTTTGGTTACAGTTTTACACGATTAACATGATGTCCAAGGTTTTCAATCTGCAGGCAGAAGTGATTTTATAATCTAGAGGTTTGGAATGAAATACTGTTGGCACAGAAACTTTGTTTTCTTGCAACAAGGCAGACCTCAGTCACACATGCCTGGAGACGGCTCGGCAGCCACTTTTGAAATGTCTGCATTCTCTGGGCAGTTTGCGAGTGGTTGCTGGCTGTTGCAGTTGCTGAGTAACCAGACGCCAATTGATTATAGAGTTGCTAACCAGTCTCAGTCTGTATGACTGAGGCCTTAGATGAAGACTGATCTCACTCTCAAATCCAGCAGTCAGCTTATTTAAGGAATGGAAACAAAAGAGAACACCTAACACTGCCCCCGTCTAAAGATAAAACTAAAGTCTTTGTGCTAAGCAAAGCCGACAGGTTACGGCTTCATATCTAACAGCTAGAAATGAGAGTGATATTATCTAATCTCATATCTTGGTTACAAAAAAAAAGGGGGAGTAAGCAGACATTTATGGATGAAATGCACCACAAACTCAAAGTCTGTGATACAAAGATTTCAGCTGGAAATGTCGAGAATTTGGGTCAAAAAAAAGAAACCTCTACAGAACAAAGCAAACACTGGTGGATCCAAATTAAACTGAGGGCCTGAATGATGGATTGATGAGCTGTTACTGCTGGTGGATTTGGGTTCATTAAAGTGTCAACACACTGAGGAGGAGGATCGAGGTGACTTCCAGCTGCTGGAGGTCCTGTGTTTTTCTTCCTCTTCATGGAGAAGTGCAGGTGTAGTGAGGAGATGTGTTGAGCTGCAGTCAGGGTGCAGCAGAAGAGTCACTGTGTACATTTTGTGTAGTCATTTATAGAGTTTGTGAATATGAGCAGGAGGACACAGGGAAGGATGAATAACTGTCCAGGAAGTGACCTCTTCACACCACTGCCTCAGATTGGGTTTTTCAGCCTACTCGCTGAAGCTGAAGTTCAGGCCAGAAGACTCTGTGATCGGGGATGAGGGGCCTGCACTGGATACGGCACTGGAGGGGATGCTGCCATCTGAACAGAAAAAACACACAAAGCTCTCTGTAAAAACCTTTTTTTCTTTCCTCCGGTACAAACTGTTGATGTTTAAAAACCGTCAATCCCTGACGCAACTAATAATCCCATTACTTTCCACCCCGGAGCCCTCACTCCACTCTGCGAGTCAGGAGGTATGTTATTTGCTGTTGTACATGCGTCACGGGGAAGGACACAAAGTGAACACGGATGAGGAAGCGAGCTGGTACAAAAACAGGAAAGCATCATCACTTCATTTCTTGTTGCCATGGGGAAGTTTATGAAAACTGTTGCTTTCAGAGGGGTTTCATAAATGAGGCCACGTAAATGTTTATATCAATAATCTGACAAATATAATCAAGATTTGCCTTCATTTGCAAAGCAAAATCAAGATCAGGGGTTTAAAATGTTCTTCACTAAAGGGAGATGTTAAGATGGTAAAAAAAAAAGAACATTCTTGAATGTATTGTAACCCTGCAGACTGAAAGCTTGCAGCATCCCTCCCTGCCTGTGCACGGTGTGGTAAATGAGGCTAAATGAGTTCTGTGCCTTTACAGGGACCGGAATCTTGAGCCGGTACCGACAGGATGAGAGGCTGATTTGTGCTGATAAAAAGCCACTCAGAGTGAGTGCATACATTTGCATTATGTACATAAATTCACCTCACCCTTGGAGAGCCTAAAAAGAAAACAAACTTAAGAAGAAAGGAGGAGAGGAAAAAGAAAGGAGGGTCACAAGACTAAAAACAAATAGCTGGTTGTTAGTTAAGTTTTAACTGGCGGTTGACCCCACAGGGTCATCTGCTGCACATTAATTTGTCTGACAGTTTTAGGGCCTTTTTTTTTAGTATGTTTGCTAAAATTTAATTTTAGATGATGCTCTCACCCTAAAGAAGCTTAAAATAATTGTCTCAGTGCAGTCACGATGAAACAATTACAGTAACTGATCATCAAGCAGCAGATTGACAGAAAGGCACTGGATACGTCCCACGTTTTAGAAATGAATTCATCATTTAAGAATTTATCAGACAAAAACAGGACATTTTGTGGTTTTAGCTTCTTCCTCTCAAATTTTGTGAATATGGATATTTTATGACAGCATCTGCAGCTACAAGGTCATTGCAGATAAATGAGTGTCTGTCGAGTCACATCTGCTACCACCGATGTGAAGGTCATGTTGAGAGCAGGGGAAGTGGAGAGGGCCGCATTTTGCTGAGAAACTCTCTCAGCTTCTTGCTCTGCTTCTCGTTTATACATTTACTCATTTCCACACACAAGAGCCGCTCAGAGCAGCGACCGTGTGGGTCTCCTGGGCGAGAGGAGGATTAAAGCCGTAATTCAAGGCAGGATTTCAAACTGATAATTCTCCTCCTCTTTTGGGCAGTTTTGGGCAGACAAACAGCTGGAAGCAACAAACTAACAGCTACTCATTACGCTTTGTAGAAAACTTTAAATTTATTACTGACGTATCCCATAAACATTTTAATTGCAGTTAATAATTTTTTTGCTGAGTGTGCTCTCATTGCTGCTGTTTATTTGTAAGGTGACGGCTGTACATTACAGCTTTGAAACTTTAAACTGAATCCATTTACACGCAAAGCTTCGTGTCCTACAGCCTGAAAAAGGAGATTTGGAAATCAGAGATGAAAGTGAAATTAATGTGACTGGTTAAACAGGTATTCCTGGTGTGTGCTCTGTGTTTCAAGCAGTGTAAACGAGACTCGGCAGCAGATTAGAATCAAGCATAACAACAATTTCTTAAATCACCAAGTTAATGCACACATATACCTGTGACAACACGACGCACAGTTGCGCTTCATACAGTGGTTTTAGTCAGGTACGGCTTGAACCAGCTGCACATATAAAACGTATTTTCCCTGCAGAGAATGCAGAGAATCTGTGCTTAAAACATGCTGTGAGTAAAAGCCTTAGTGCAAACGTGGCCCTTCAAGGTGATTTCAAACTGAGTGTAACCTGCTGCTGATAGTTTTAGTTTGTATTCGCTGCTGTTCAAGGGTTTCACAGTAAAGGTTAAATATAAAAACAGAATTCAAACATAGGCTTGTTCTATGTACAAATTTGATGAACGCTGTTGTAAAATTGTTTGCTGTCAAAAGATTATTGGGGTTAGAATAAAGTTCTAACCCCAATAGTCTATATTTATTACTGATGCTTATCAGGGAAACACAAAGACTTTAGACCCTACTGAAAAACTTTAGACCCTCCTGCTCTCCTCGCAGAGGTCTGCGTGACGCTATTTTCTGGAGAACTGATTCGTCAGTACGCGGTGATTTTATACTTGTTGATCTATAATCTGGAACCTAAACTGCACTGGAGCAGGATAAGCCAAAATCCTGCTTCATAGTATAGGTCCCCAAGCAGACAGGTGCAATCATAACTCCTAGTATAATAACCCTTCAATATAACAGCATGTACATAAATGTTACTAGGTTTGACCTTGTAATATTATGATTGAGACTTTTACATGGAAGTGACCAGGCTATAGATTCAGACATGAAGCTGACATGTTTAGACATGCAGTGCATGTCTAAAAGGTCGTTGTGCAATGAAAGCAGGTCAACGTACTGATAATAGCATTAACATCGTTGCACTTACGCCACAAAGGCTGGCTAGGTGGTTGAAGAGATGCTTCAGATCCAGAGGAGGACAGAGGCTGCTGCGGGCTATAGAGAGAAATCTGGCTTTGAGAAGCAAACAAGCCAGAGAGCGCTGGAGCAAAAAGAGAAAAGAAACCACATTAGGATCAGTTTACAAATGTAACTGAAGCTCATTACGCTTCTTAAAAAATGGTGCTCTGTTTTGTTTGTGGATTTGGAAAGTGATATTTTGTTGCTACATATGAAAATGGCTTTGAAATTTAAGTTGTGACTCTCAGCGTGTATTTGAAGGTCTTCATATGAATTAACATCCAGTGAATTGCGGCCATCTTTATTCATACCCTCCCCGGATTAGTTACATGAATATCAATAAAGATGTGTAAATCCAAAACCACAGACTTTGTAGGACACTTGCGGACGTTTAGCTTGTTTCCATCAGTCAGCCTGCATTAAGTGAACTACATGACCAGCATTACATAAAATGACTCACTGCTTGTACAGACATGGACAAAATTGTTGGTACCCTTCTGTTAAAGAAGGAAAAACCCACAATATTCACTGAAATAACTTAACTGGGAAAACTAATAATAAAAAAATGTAAAAAAATCACTGAAAATTAACTAATGAAAATCAGACTGCTTTTGAATTGAGGTTCAACAGAATTACTTAAAAAAAAAAAAACTGGCATTTTGTTAACTTGCACTTTTGACACTATCACTGCAATCAACTGATTTCTGTAACTCTCAGTGAGATTTCTGCACCTGTCAACAGGTATTTTGGCCCACTCCTCGTGAGCAAACTGCTCCAGCTGTCTCAGGTTTAAAGGGTGCCGTCTGCAGACTGCAGGTTTCAGCTCCTTCCACTGATGTTTAGTAGGATTTAGATCAGGGCTCATAGAACCCCACTTCAAAATAGTCCAGTGTTTTGCTCTGAGCAAGTGCCTAGTGATGCTAATTACAGGACACACACCTTAGTTTAATGCCGTCATTTTTGTCCAGGGCAGTTTCATTAGCTTGTTTTTTTATTTATTTTTTAAAAATCATTCTGTTCAACCACAGTTCAAAAGCAATGTCTGATTTTCACAATTTAATTTTCAGTAAATGTTTATTTATTACTACTTTTGTAAGTTTCAGGTTATTTCAGTGACCATTGAGGGATTTTTCTTTAACAAAAGAGTGCCAACAATTTTGTCCACATCTGTATATAAAAATTCTACCTGCTTGTCTGAATATACTTTTTGGTTCTGGGTTCTTTGAAAATTTGTATAAAACAAAGTTTGTTGAAGCTTTCATACCTTTCATGGTTTTGGCCTGGACCTCACTGTTGCTCTCGCACACTGAGTTAAGAAACTCATCCACTTGCTTCAGGGACAGCGAGTTGTGCAGCGTCTCGAGTGGGTAGATAGAAGGCACCATGGAACATCCTTCAAACCCTGCAGTAGAAACAGTACAATACAGCCGATCGTATACTAGCAGGAAGGGCAGTGAGGAACCTACCACTCTCTGTGCATGATGGTTCCACATGACTTCATTATTTCAGTGCCATATTTGAAAAGCAGTCACTTGTATTTGTTACAAGCCACACAAACTTGTACACAAACATAAGATCTACAGTCAGCAGGGTGTGACCTCCCACAGCGGCCGACCAGCTGTAGCTACACAACACAAGCAAGTCGGAATGAATGCAAACAAAAACACCTAATCCTCTGGTTAGTAAGACCACAAGAACAAACGGTAAATATTTTTCTCTTGTTTGTAACATGGTTACAGATCATTGTACTTCAAATTACAAGAAAACACACTTATTATTCCTCACATGTGGCAGCTGTATTGGATATACATGTACGTCTACGTTTCTGAAGTGAAGTACAGTACCTGAGTTGAATGGAGTTCAACTCATGAAAGACTTGGCACCCACTCAACTGGATCGGATATTCTTGTTGATTTAAATATAGGAACAAATACAGTGTTTGTACATATAATAAGAAGATGATGCATAAGAAGATTTGAGAAGATTTTGTTCAAGAAGTTCAATAAGCTGTCTGTATATAAAACAAATACATAGTTTCCCTTCATGTTTCCAAGCAGTGCCATGGCAACAAGCTGACTTTTACACATGCAGGTCCATCAGCATTCAGAGCAGCCCGATAAAGAACATCAAGCTCTACCAAGACAATAAGGAATGGACTGAGGTTGAAGTGGTGTTTCCACCTTATCCATCTACCCTGACAGCATGCCGGTCAGCCTAGCCTTCACCATGAATAATGTGCAACAACTACAAAGTTCAATATGACAGCACAACCGGAACAAAATGTTTAATGGACAGAAACTTTTCAAGGCCTCAAGGGGCCAAGACATCAATTTATAATTAGTTGAGTTGATTGTTGTTAAAGTTTCTCATGGGAACATAGGCAATTTCAAGAATATCACATTAAGAGCATTAGCAAACTGATTTCTTCATCTTTTAATCCAAAACCTAGGACAAAAACAGGACTGGCAGAAAACAACAAGGCCTTCCCTGGACTAATGACGGAAGATTTTCCCGACCTGATACAGCCCTGAGCAGCTTTATTATTTTGACAAAGCAAAGACCAATGTGGAACATGAAAACATCTTCCTGCCAAAGCCTTGATGACAGGAGAAAAATGATTCTTTAGCTTAAAGTGATATTACAAAGCCTCAGGAGGAAGTGTTTTGCTGGTTCATCAGAAAGGTTTCATGGTACTACATTTATCTTCACTTAATCTATTTCTACTGTCTTTAAATACATTTCCATTTCACAGGAATCAGTATATAAAAACACATTAGATGGCATTCATCACCTTTCCTTCCTCATCTTTTCTGCAGTGTGTTCACATGAATCTTACAATTCAGCTCACACAGTTGATGCAGTGGGAGCAAAAAAACAAAACAAAACAAAACAAAACACTGATGCTTCACTGCGCTATTCACCCAGCACAAAGGCAGAAAAACATGAGGAGGGACAAAAATGTAAATACAGACAGCACAAAACATAACAGATAGTCATCTCTGCTGACTGCTAAGATGCTTTGTTAACCTGACACAATGTGCCAAGATCTGCTCCAGAAACACTTTACACAATCACCAATTAATGGACAGGCTACCACCCAATTAGGCAATTAAAATAAGCCAACAGATGATGACCCAATTCTTTCAACAGACATTCAAATATCTTAAACCCAAACAAGAAACATTTTTCACAGTTAAGCCCAGTTGTTATTTACCAGTGCAAAGGCCAAATTAGTGCCAACACAGATTTCCATACAGACCTCATTCCTGAACATATAACTAGTTACAAAGGATTTTTTTCTTGCACCCATTACTCAGGATTGTACATGCACACAATGCAGTTCAGCAGGCCTATCACTTTTGCATAGAAGAGTTTATTTCACTCTGCAACAGCATGCATATAGATCCATTAGTCTTCCCTTTTGCAGATGTATTTATTTATTCATAAATACC
>VUQJ01045669.1:13403-32623 GCA_015108635.1 Andinoacara biseriatus
TAAACCGAAAAAAACACCTGAGATCTACTCCAATGTAATATGAAGGAGAGGTTTTCAGTCATCAGCGCTGCTTCTCAAACATAAGTTTGAACCCCCACAAAAAAACTTTTGTAGGGCTATTTTTCAAGAAAATATATGTAGGCAAAACAAATGCACTGTGAGCAGTCCATTATATAGAGAATTCATAGTTTATATTTGTAGCATGAAGGCATGACTTTCTGACAGAGCTCAGTCACTAGCTATGCAAATTGATCTTGTGCCCCAGGGCTCTGAACACTCGGGGGGTTCAAAGGTTCTGTGCTCACTGTGTGGCATTTGGTTAATGGTGACTCATCCCTGGCTCGTTTGTATGCACCACTCAATCACATCAGAAAGCAGTATGGGCTTTCAATCTGCAATAAATGACCAAACATATTTGCATATTTATGAACTGAAGTTCATTACTGACCGCATCTTGAGCTCAGTTTTTGCCCAACATTGCTCTCTGGTTGGTAATCCCACCTAGCTTTTAGATCAAAAGCCAAAAGGACTGAATGGGAACAATTTCAATTATGTCATTTGACTAAGAAATAATCAAAATCACAGCTGCCACTCACACACTGCAGATAAACAAATTGCAAAGCATGCAGAGCACCCATATTACTTTCTCTACATGAGACAATATTTCACCCATCTACAAGGTTATGATTCAGAAAAGGAGACTGCTGTGATTGCTCTATTCAGCACTCTGCATCATAACAAGTGCTAATATGAGTAACATATTAGCATCTGTCATAGTAACCAAAACTAATTTACAAGATTAAATTGCATAAAGGCTTCAAAATTAAGCTTTAATAACCTAAACATGATGTTTTTCTCTAAACCACCTTGCCCTGATATAGGCATGTAGGTACAAGAATCCAACAGGTTTATCAAACTAGTTGCGATATTCTCACAGCCTGCAGAACAGAACCTGTGCAGAGCTCCCCGCCACATGTGGGTTAAAGAGCAACTTTAACCTGAAGTGTTTCCCCTCGTCTTTCACTGTGAAATTCCTCCACCCGTGCACAAACAGTATAAAAGACAGACATAGCTTTTCGGGTTTGAGAAGTGAAGCCAACGCTAAAGTGCCTTAAACCTGCATTATTTCTAACTGCCAGCAGGGGTTACTCTACTGGTTACAAAAACAATTCCATTTGTGTAGAAGAAAATGTCCCTCAGCTTCTTCTATCGGCTCAAGTCATATGGCATCAAATATCAAGTTCATTTAGTAAATTATAGTCATTATTAGCCAGAAAGGAGTATTAACCAGGGTATGGTCAATCACAAATCTACTCTGAGCACTCAAAGTACTTTTTAATAATAGCTACATTCACCCATTCTCACGCACATTCATACACCACTTTTCACCTTCAAGTGCTTTCAAACCATCACACCCCCACATCCCCAACTCCCGTTCTGACAAGGCATCAGTTGCCATTTTGAGGCTCAGTATCTTGCTGAGGAAAATTACATGTGCACGGAATAACTACCCATGGAAATATATCTAAGGAAAACGATATATTCCACATATAACCATCCTGTGAACAGCAGGATAGGAAATAAAGACATTCGCAGGCAGAGCAGGTGGTGTTAGAGGTGAGGGCTGACAACACAAGTAAAACAAACACCAAAAGGTGTGTGGGGAAAGACAACAAAAACCTAAGATAATGTAATTAATGTAGCCACACGTCACACCTCTCAAACCAGAAAACATAGGAGATGTTTTCCCAGAAAATGGTCATGCAAGATAACAGGAAAACTGGAGGAGTGTCGAAATATACTTGGAAAAAAAAGCAGACATACCATTAGTCGGATGCCTGGCAAACGACACAGAAAATCTCTTTACTGCCGGCATAGAGAACAGCTCTGAGGAGATAAGAAAGGTAACTGGCATTACTGGGGCAGCTGGGATCTGTGTCTGCTTGTGCGTTTGAAGATGAGTGGGGAAAAAAGAGGAGAGGAAAAACAGATTAGGAGAGAGTTGGCCTGTCGATTCATCTGTGTTTGTCTGCCAACAGATTTATGGGAAAATGAGGGTCATCTTTGAATGAACAGAGAGGAGAGTGAATGCTAAGGCTGTGGAGTGGGTGGAGTAAACAAGAGACGTAAGAAGTGTGCTGATCTAAATGCCATTTTTCACTGTCGATCCAACCTCCTTTTTTCCTCCAATCTGATGGCTACTGGCTATTGATTACAGTAAATATGTAGGTGTAGACAGCCTCTAATAAAACAAACAAAAACAAAAACTTGGAAAAGGGGCAAACAGTTATTTGGTTGTTCTAAATGTAACAAGATGTGCCTTACAGCATTTATAAAGCTCTTGAATATTATATCTCTTAGTTTATCCTAACCTAAAGCTGAACTTATAACAAATTTAGGTCAAATAATTTATTTTAAGCTCAGATTTCAGTTTTCGCTTACACAGTAAAGCTGCAGATTGGAACAAAACCAAAAAAAATGAGCTGAGGAGGTGAACTAAAGCTCTGGGTGAAAATCCATTTAGAGGAACGAATGTATGATGAGTGGTCTTTAGGAAGGAGTACCTAAACTCTTCGGATAAAAAATAAAGGTTGGGAACCACCTCTCTGAAGTGCACTTACCACCAACACTGCAGCCCATCTTCAGACCTGACACGTGCACTTCCTTTAACCTTTGCAGCAACAAAGCGATCTCTTGCTGTCCTGTTCTTTTTCTTTAAAGGAACAGAACTGACGTCAGGTCCAAAGCCTCACCTGTCGCTTACATAGCATGATGCAACAAAACTGAGAACGTAAAGCATCTCTTTCCCCCTGACAGTGTGCAGCTTTGCGCTCAGAGTGACACCAAGTGGATAAACTGACCAGCTCAGTTTCCTCTGTATAAAAACCTGCAGTCCAGATCCATATGCATAAATACACCTACTAGCAAAATTGTGTGCTGCTGACATAACCTCGAGATGAGTCATATTTATCTTCAGAAAGCACTAAACAAATTTGTGTGACAAAACAGCTGCGACCATGAGAAATCTAGCGATTCCAGATGTTTGGGGTAATTAAGCCTGCTGTAATACCCCCGGTGGCTGTGAAAACAGCTTGCCTTCACTTACCATTAGCACCATTACCAGACCCAGGGAAAAGGGATTATTTCAAGGTGGATTATTGGGTCTTATATCTGTTCAAAATAAGAGGCTAAGTTTCTTAATGTAAGGATTACAGTAAATTGTGATTAATATAAAAAATCTTTTAAAAAAAAGTCACGCTTCTGGCTTTCAGACACAAAACTACTTCACAGAGGATTATGAAATAAAGAGGATATGGTACCACAACATGCACAGAGAACATCTGAATCCGAGCGGAGAGTGGGGTGATCAGTTAGTGGTCAGGCTGATGTGGAAAAGTATTGATCATATCCAACCTGCATGCTCAGCATTTCCTACACAGCCAATCATTCTGCTGTCAAATCAGTGCCCTCAATGCACATTCTGCAGAGTAAAATCACTCAAGAGAAGTGATGCAATATTTTGAAACTGCTGGTTTGTTTTGGGAAAGAAACTGAAAAAAAGGAAGCTTTGATTGGAAAAAAAAGTGGAGGGGGGGCGAATTTAGGGGAAAAAAGATTTTTTTAAGCCAGAAAATAAAAGAGTTTGAAAAGTTTTTCAAAACGGCTATAGATGAAAAGACCAGCTCCATGCGAGAGGACAGACAGCGTGGTGCACGTACCAAACATGCCACTCTTGCACGGCAAACTGCCGGGAGACAGAGGTGGCTTCAGGTGGTGGTGACGGTGGTGTGTGCGTACGTAGTCCCGAAGGTTAGGGGCGCTACAGGACACCCCGAGGGCAGAGGCACTGAAGAGGCCAGAGCAGAGCGAGCCTGTGTGAAGGAGGAGCCGTGGGAATGCGGGGTGAAGGGACGGGTGGAGTGGAAGTGTGAAAGGTGAGAATCTTATTACACACTGTGCCGTTACTATAACTAAAAAATGTTTTGTGGATGATTTAAAAATAAGGTTTAGATTTATTTCTAGATGACATGCAAACTACAAGGTTTTTCACAACAGTGACCCAGTCTGTGACACCTGGGTGTGTGTGTGTGTGTGTGTGTGCGTGTGTCTGTGTGTGTATAGAACATGTGGGTTTTGTATGCAAAAAGCAGAACAGCATATAAAACAGGACAAGAGTGGAAATGGGTTTGATGTACACAAACAAATCTGAAAAAAGAAATGTAATTCTCATCTTCCACTTTTAAGATTTTAAATAAATATTTTGCATTTATTAATCCAAATATATTCCATTTGGAATTCTAATTGAGTGTTAGCCTCCATCATCTGAAAACCATGAAAACCAGAGTGCTGCCTGAGGTCGTAACCGACACTGTGCCTGTCTGTGACCTCGCTGCAGTCAGTGATGAGCAACTCAGCACACGACTGACTGACTGGCCCCACCATAAATGGACACCTCTGATGTAATGTGAACATAAACCCAGCTGTTGCTTTCAAACATGTGATAAATAAGCCCCGCGTGTCACAATGATTGGTGCATTTAGTGGGAGGCAACAATGCCAATAATGCACCTTTCAACTTTCTGCTTCTGCGTCATCAGATTTTTATGCCAATATTCAGTTTGAACTTTTTCAAACTTATTATTGGGCTTCTTTGACTCCTGCAGACTTTCTATTTATGTCTTTAAGCTTTAAATTGCGCAAGCAACGGAAATAAATTGCACTCAATATATAAGCCAATGAGGCTTCTTTCAGGGGGACGTCGCTATCGTACTGCAACTGTATACAGAAACAGGCATGTGACATTTAAAATATTTAGAATATCATGCAGTAAGAAGTGAAGCTGTCTGTTTGCTAATCTTAGATAGCTTTCAGTCACTTGTTCTTTTCCATAGCATGACTCTCTTCTCACATTCTTGGTTTTATGGTTTCCTCCACACGTCTTTATTTAGATGGAAGCATTACATGCTCGTGTCACTGTGTTAGCAAGTTGTTAGATGTTACATGCCCTTCAAGAGTTCCTTTATTTAGGTTGAGGTTCATCATGGACCCAGAGTGGGGTACCAAGAGTGATCGTATACAGCCAATTTGGAACATTTTACAGGGGGTCCAAGCGATTACACTGATATCCAACGTCATACATGGGACCAAAAGGGTTTTGCTTTAAGATTAATGTAACCTGAAATTTAGAGTGGTTCACTGTACCGATCAATAAAGTCCACAAAACATATATCATATAACCCCGAAACCCTGAACAGGATAAGCGGAAGAGAATGGATGGATAGATAATCGTATGGTCATCGAATTAGGCAAACAAGTTTTCAAACATTTGCAATTTTTAGTGTTTACAGTGTTTCATTGTTTATAGTAACCTTTGGGGGTGCATTTTTTGAGTGATTCAGAAATCAGTTTCTCACTGTGTGAAGAATCTTATAGTTTCTTTTAAATACTTAATATTATTATGCATTTGTTTAAATTTTACAAGTTTACAGCAAATTCAATTTCTGGCAATATAACAACATCTCTTTTGTTCTGGCATCTGTTGATGCTAATGCAGGACAATCAGAATGAGATAGGAAGTATTGGGGGGGGTATACTTAAAGGGAACTTTTGATGCTCATTTTCAACTACACATCTTTATTCTTGGCCTCTACTAGAGCTGCTTGGCACAATTCACTGTTCAAAATAATCATTTATCCTATACCGGGCCTTGGTGCAGCCCCTCAGTTCATCCACTATCTGAAACAAACTTCTTTTTTTTTTTTTGCTCCCTTCCAAAAATTCCCTTTAAGCCAAGTTTCTTCTGATTGGGCTGCCTTTAACAAACAGACACAGCAGGTGGCCGCTGTAAGCAGCCAAAAAGGTTTGCCTAAGATGTCCATATTAAAGCTATCTCTGTCAGAGTAGACAAAACAGTGAGAAACAGAGCACTTAGAGCACTGACTGAGACTGAGCTTTTGGACAGGTTTACTGTATGTCTATTGTAATGACAGAAAATAAGTAAAAGTATAATACACCCCATTAAAGCAACAAATGCCTATGAGGAAAATAATGTATAATAAATATTTTATACAGTTTAAATGCAGCATGGAGTAGGTTTTTAAGTTATATCTCCAAGTCAATTGTGCAATATTATTTACTAATTATATTAGTTTTTGCTAGTCAAGTCAATATTAGTTATACTAACTAATCCTTAACAAAGAAAAGACAGACATCAGTGACAGGTGAGTCTGGCTTTGTTTGATTCTCAGGTCTTCTGTGGATGCCTTTGAAATAACAAATATATACACCTACAGCATGTGTCATCACCTTATCAGCTAGAGGGGAGAGAAACACATATTTGGTCACCCTATAACACAGTGATCCTGCAGCTGGCAGTGAACACGAATCTTCCCCGCTGACCTCTCACCAACATAGTTTGGATTCTGATCCTGTTTGGCTGCCGCTAAGCTAAACTAAGCTGGGGATGGAAGCTATGCAAAAGAACTGAGGGACAGACGGGAAGAGAAATGGAAAAGTGGGAGGGTAAGGGGGGGAAAAAAAAGAAAAAAAAAGTCGCAGGCGCCGTGATGACAGCTGGAAATGAATGTGCGGTGAGGCCATAAACACAGATATGCACACATTCGCCCACACTCACACCAACAATTAGATGCCCACCTAAGCCACTGGCTGGTTTGACCTCAGGAGACTGCCGCGATATGAAGAGTCGATGGGATGTGCAGCCTTTGGAGGAATGGGTGGGGGAGGTTTCAGAGAGGACCTGAGTGGGGCCACGGACACCAGGGATTAATACTGCCCGTTAAATATATATCCTAGATATGCCACTTTAAGAGCACCATTACACTTGTAAAGAAAGAGTGTCAAAAGAGCTACTGCTCGCTACTGAAAGAAGCAAACAAAAACACCCAGGTCACGTTTTCTCATTTTAACATTACATTCTGGCAGTCTGGTACCTCCATGGAGCCCGTCTTGCGGTTGCGAATCATAGGAGACCTTCGCTGGATGTTGATTGGATCAGAGACATGAAGCGCCTGGTCTGGCTCATCCTGGGAAAGGTCCTCTAGACTGCCCTGATTAGGCTTTTTGTCTTCATTCTGATTGGTCAGAGAAGTGGAGAAAGAATTGACATTCCATACACTCTGCACACCTGTGCTGATGTTCACTTACACATCAAGCTAGAAGAAGATAACTAATGTTTGTCCACATATCTTCACATAACACAAGAATTCAACAATTGAACACAGGGGCCTCTCTTTTCACTACTACGAAAAATAAATAAATATATATATAAGAGTACTCGGGTGGCAAGAAACCTAAAGTAATTTATGGCTTAATTATCTTTAAAATACAGAAGAATGTGTCTTCACACAAGAGGACAGATGTCATCACAGCAAAACAGCCTGCATACTAATGTGGCAGAACATTTATTACAGGACTATAGTTATAAAATTGCTAAAAAACCTGATGTTAACAAACTGCACATTTTCAGACCAACCAGCACCGCAACCACTGTGTAGTCACACACCTCTGAGGAGGCTGGGCGGAAGCCAAATCCAAGAGGGATATTCTCTTCATCTTCACATCCTTTGACTCCTGGACTGAAGTGAAGCTCCACATGGAAACGCTCCTCTGAGGAGGGGTCCTGCTCAATAGACATACACAAATACACTAGAAAGGATGCATAATGGAGCCTGTAAACCTGCAAAGGACGCTGCAGTTTGGATGCCTCATAGGCACTTCCTCACTGTAAGTGAGAAGGTATTCATTTCATTTCCCTCTGCACTCAGCAGGCTAACCTTATTGTTGTCTTCATACAGCATGATGACAATCTGTGTCATGTAGTTGAGTTCTGTCACAGCACTCAGGTAGTCCATCGCTTGCTTCCACTGCTGGTCCTTCTCCTCCTGATACACAGACACAAGAATGAATTACACATTCAAAAACATGTAAAATGAAAAGAAATCATGAACCAGCATTGATGGGCACCAATTCATATGACCACAATGTAAACATCAGTTCTACTAGAGCTGGTGAACATAAACAAAAATAAAAATCACAATTTTATTTTGGGTATTTGTCTGTATACTCACTGGTCATTCAACTGCCTGTTAATGTAAGAATCTAATCAGCCAATCACATGGCAGCAACTCAGCGAATTAAGCATGTAAACATGGTCAAGATGACCTTCTGAAGATCAAACTGAACATTAGAACGGGACAGAAAGGTGATTTAAATAACTCTGAAAGCTCAATGGGGAAAAAAAAATCATGCTGGTTATCTATACTGATACAGACTGGGTACTGTGCTGGAATGAATGGATGAAATGAAAATTATCAGCCTACAGAGACTGAATTCAAAGACACCCCAAAGATCAAAGTGAAAAAATGATGCAGCGGGCTAGTCCATTTTGCTGAAATTTCATTACTGTTACTCAGTAGTTTGTATGGCCTACATGTGCTTGTATGCTTGTCTTACAACACTGGGGCATTCTTCTAATGAGACAACAGATAGTGTCCTGGGGGATCTCCCCCCAGATCTGGACCAGGGCATCACTGATCTCCTGGACAGTCTGAGGTGCAACTTGGCAGTGTCAGATGGACTGAAACATAATGTTCCAGAGGTGTTCTGGGGGTGAGTCAGTGGTATCAATTCCTTCATCCCCTAGAAACTGACTGCATACGCTCACCGCATGAGACCGGGTACTGTTGTGCACCAGGAGGAACCTAGGACCCACTACACTAGTGGACAATGGGTGAGAGAATTTCATCCTGGTACCTAATGGCAGTCAGGGTTCTGCTGCCTAGCCTTTAAAGGTCTGTGTGCCCCCCAGAACATCACCGATCCACCACCAAACCGGTCACACTGAACGATGTTACAGGCATCCTCCAGACCCTTTCACGTCTGTCATATGTAATCAGTGTGAACCTGCTCTCATCTGTGAAAAGCACAGGGTGCCAGTGGTGGACCTGCCAATTCTGGTATTCTATGGTAAATGCCAGTTGTGCTCCACGGTGCCGGGCAGTGAGCACAGGGCCCACTAGAGGACGTCAGGTCTTCATAAAGTCTGTGTCTGATTGTTTGTCACACCAGCAGTCTGCTGGAGGTAATTTTGTAGCTCTGGCAGTGCTCATCCTGTTCCTCCTTGTACAAAGGAGCAGATACCAATCCTGCTCATGGGTAAAGGAGCTTCTACAGTCCTGTCCAGCACTCCTAGAGTAACTACCTGTCTCCTGGAATCTGCTCCATGCCCTTGAGATTGTGCTGGGAGACACAGCAAACATTCTGGCAATAGTATGCATTGATCTGCCATCCTGAAGGAGTCGGACTACCTGTGCAACCTCTATAGGGTAGTAAAAACAGTCAAAAAAGATGAGGCGGTGGCATTTGGCCAATTTTAGAAGTTTTTCTAAAACTTTTTGAACTTTCTGAGTTGATTTGGAATCTCAAATTTTTTAAATGATTCTTTAACATTGATAAATCGTGCCATATCTTTAGAACTATATATTAAAATAAAAGGAGACATCATCTTGATTTTTTTTAAAGAAATATTATAAAACTAATCTGCATCCAGGCATCTCTACTCGTTAAACTTACTCATTAAACAAGTCCGCATTGTGTTTGATTGAAAAGTTACAGTTTTAACCACAGCCAAGTATAGGTCTGTAAGAACAAGTCCCACCAAGCTGAATTCTTCTTCAAAAAGCCTTTTCTATAACACTAAAACAGTTCTCTATTGTGGCCAGTCATCATCTGAAGGACAAAAGCTGACAAAACCATTGCGTACATCCAGCAGGCCTCCATAGCGGAAGATGCTGAGCAGAGAGTGAACGTGGCTCTCGCTTGTGAAGTAGAGGCGTGTGCGGACATGACGGCCAGGAGACATCACACCCCGAGAATACCTGAACACCAGGGCAGAGGAAGAGACACAAAAGTATAATACAACACCTGGAATGCTGCATATGCTGTATGTACGTTGCTTATATACATTAAAACATGTTTGTGTGCTTTAGTGATGTTCTGCATTCTCACAGAGGGTGCAGCTTGTTGACAGCTTCGTCCTCGTGGGTCCTCTGCAGGTCCAACTGGATTTTCTTCATCAGGGGAACACAGTAAGCCTGAGCGATGTCTAATTTCTCTGCTCTACAGATGCCATACTCCTGATGTCAATGATATAGAAGTGGCATTAAAAGACGTTTTTCCCCACTTCCCATATACATGGTACTGGGGAGAAGAAACTTTAGCTGTGAGCATTCATGAATGGATTTGAACCCTTCTCTCCCAGATAAGAAGGTTAAATATTTTAAATGTGCCGTAGGCCAAGGTTTTGATTCAGAAGATATATTTTCTAAAGCTTGAAAACAAACCTCAGAATTAGTGCAGAAGACTAGTTCCCCCTCATTCCCCCTTATGGATTATGCTACTGTATAATTCATTACTAATGCTAAATTTATGAAAAATTTAGCTAGGCAGCACTTAAAATATGTGGTGACAGACACTTTTCTGCTTTACCTGCGGTATGACTATGTCAGCCAAAGCACGGGACAGTCTGAAAAGCTCCCGTGTGTCCTCCAGGCCAAGAGAGGCATTGTGCTGCGAGTCATATTTGATGCAGTCGTAGATATCTGGGATCTTGCTGATGTCGTAGCGCCCATTCTTCATGCGAAAGTCTCTCTCCAGTTTGGACCAACGCTGCAGCATCAGCTCCAAAGTCTCACTGTGGTAAAGCTGTAAGTCTGGAGAGGAAAAAAAAAAAATCATCTTCAAAATACCCTAAAAACACAAAGTGACTGACTTTAAAAATACAGTACTGTCAGTCTAGAGCCACCCCTCATGAACTCTGCCAAGGAGTTGTGTGCGTGCAGTTCATTTTATTCAGTGAGATGTAATATAAAGTAAAATGCGTTCACATGGGTGACAAATTAATGGAAAAACTACATTCAGAATTGCTCCAGTGCACCTCGGCATCTGTTCTACAAGTCTCTCAAGATCTACAGGATGGACGAAAACACAATTCTTCCTACTTTTTGTGTTGTGATAATGATGATGGAGAGTGTTTCCTAACATGGCAAGTCAAAAATCTCCCAAAGGTGAACTGACTTGAGCTTTGGTGACTGTTAAGAACTAGTTACCTCCAACAAGGAGCTTTTATTTTTAGTAGCAATTCCATTCATGCCATTTTGTCTGTAAACACGATAGATCAAAAGGTTTTGAATGAATTCTGATAAATCTTTGTAGAGGTGTAGAGTGGAATCATGTTAACAATCCACCAACATCTTAAAGGCCAACTTCATGATTTATTGATCAAAAACTGACTAAAAGTCTTATAACATAGAAACTATGATTCTTACAAGTGTGGTGTGTTGTCAACATATAGAAAGTACCATGTGAAGATTTAAAATGTCACATTTGACCTCTGACCTCTAGGTCAATAGATTGAGCTGAAGGTCAAAGTGATAATAATGCTACATAGAGCTATTTAAAACTGTTTCTTACTGCCACTGTTTGTATTGACAACATATGTGGGGATTCTAAATATCGCATTATCGTTTGCATCCAAATGTCACATTTGACCTCTGACCTCACCTTTTACAGTTATCTGCTTTTTTCAGGTTGACCCCAAAATGTGTTATATCTTTAAAGAAAGTATTGTCGAGAGAGAGAATGAATCCACATAAATAAAAATTAGTACATTCAAATGGGTTTCAGTGGGGCAAATAACAAAAGCCATTTAAAAAGGAACAACGAAAACAAAACGAATACATAAAATTTTTTCAGAGGGAATCTTTTGCTCCATTTTGTTTTTTTTAAGCCACTGACTCATTCAAGCATAAAAAAAAGACATCTAACTTAAGGAATGAACCAGTGTTGTGTCTACACAGAAGAATTTTAAATTGTATCCTTGTGCACTTTATTAGCAATTTGTTGCAAAAACACGAAAAAAAATGAACCAACATGGTGACACTGCACATCTCTTAACAAATTTGATAAAACTGGACAAGTGCAGGACAAAAGAAGAAGCAGCAAGACTAAAAGACTGTCTACAGCAGCTAAACAGTATTTAGAATTCATGTCCTTAAGAAATAGGGTGGAAAAGTCCAGCAAAGACCTGACAAAGGACCTGAGAGATGCCTCATCAGAAATGGTCTTGATGAATGGCTTTGCCACCCCAGAGCCTAAACCTCAGCATTACTGAAGCATCATGGGATCATCTGGACAGAGAACAGAACAAAAGGCAGCCAACATCCAAAGAAGAGCTCTGAATGATCTTGACGAAGCCTGGAGAACTATTCCTGAAGACTACTTAAAGAAATTACAGGAAAGCTGCCTCAGAGAGTTCAGGCTGTGTGGAACAATAAAAGGTTGTCATACCAAATATTGACTTTAGAGCACATTAGAAATGTACAAACCCTGTTTTGCCTGTTTTTCCATTTGTGTTTTCTCATGTTTCAATATGCTGCTGCACGCATTTCCCCATTTTCCTTTAAAATATAGAGAAATGAGGGGTGTCTCAAGACTTTTGAACAGTACTTTATACCCATGGACAAGCTTTTCTGCTTTCATCTTATTCATATTTATGCCCTCAAGACTAAAAAAAAATATTGTGGCTTTAAAATAGTAAAAATTTTAAAATCAATCATTTCTACTGTACCAGTACTGCAGGTTCACAATACCTGCAGATTTGGGGTCCTCCAATCTCTTTCGGATCTGTGACGTAAGGCTCTGGATGAGGGCATACACCTTGTCACAGGTTTTGACTGGACTCTCTATGACCTTCATAGAGTTCACCAGTGATGGACTGCCTGTTGGAGCCAACTGGGACACAATAGAAGCAGAAGGCAATAGATAACATGTTCTGCCAAACACTACACAAGAGATTAAGTCAGAAAGGACTGCCAATGAATGAATGAGCAGTTGCAAAACAATATTCTCACAATTCTTTGGATAATCTAAATCTTATCTGGTATGAATTAAGAAGCACATTCAACTGTTTAAACTGAGCTTGTGGAGCCTTACCTGCAAAAAAGAAATTGAACCATTCAGCTTATCAAATTAAGTAATTCAGTTCATGATTCCAGGTTTGACAAACACCTTTTGATAGTCATCCTCTGTGAAATCCTGGTCCTTCTGCATGATCTCATGCAGCCTGGCCTTCACTTTCTGCTGGCAGTCAGTCAGAGAGTCGCTGTCGCTGTCCAGCAGTCCGTTCATGTTGGCACTCTTCACCATCTGAACCAGGATGGGGGTCAGCTCCCCTTCTAGAGCAAGCAGACCCTGCAGAGAAAGCATAAAATTTGAAATGGTTATCAAATAAAATGTAACTAAGTGAGGGCCAAGTCATGGCAAGAACTCAAAGTGATTTCATGCTTTTGAACAAAGTTCCCCAAAGTTTTGGCTGTCAGGGGACACATTAAAAATGGATTTATGTTATTTTTCAAAGCGGAGTTCGGTTGACTTCTGATCACTGATGGTGATTTTCTGCACATTCATTGTGTTAGAATAATTGGAAGGACAAGTTTTTAACTGAAAAGCTTTACATGAACTGTGAATGGTAGCTGATCTGAACAATACTTTTAATGCAGCAAATTCACATACCGCATATCATAATTTGCTAACATTTAATTTTTAATATGGTATATGGTTGTAATTATTATTTACTGTCCACAGTCACGTAGATTACTTAAGAAGGTTATTTATTATCAATAATCATCCTACTAGGTCAGGTAACGCAATTATATGAAAGAGCTATGAACATGTTGATGAAACTCTCCAAGCAATAAAACACACATCATCCTCCTAATGTCACTTTTGTTTTCACATTCTAACGTAAAAGCACATGAACCCAGTGAAGTCAGAGGAACAGCTGCCCAATTCAGAAAATCCAACCATTCGAGGGGCACATAAACCACCTTACAGGCGAAAAGAGCAAAACTGCTTGAACTTTTACCTCAGCTTTCAAAAACAGACAGAGCCTTAAACATTTCAAGAATGTTAATTTACCCAAACCTCCTGGCTTTATCCAATTAGAACATCCTATTTTCCTCATTATTCACAATAACAAATTAAAGTGCTTAAAGAAATTTACTAAACTGAATTTTTGAACTCAAGCAGAATAGAAATGAATAAAATTCAAAATCAATTGTTGCATGTTTTCAGACATTCCTGTAGTTTTAACTAGCTGATTTGTATCATCTGGCCAGGAGGACACATAAAGCAGGGTGTCATCTACATAGCAATGAATATGCAGTGTTTTCTAATAATATTAATGGAAGGATAAATATAATTGGCTGTAGCACAGAACCCTGTGGAACTCATTGACTAATTTTCATGTATGAAGAAGACTCCTTTAATTATGTGCACCAGTTGGAATCTATTAGATAGATACTGCAGCACATTTCCTTTAATACCGACAATGCTTTCCAGCCTCTGTCATAAAATATTGAAGTCTATCAGGACAAGTATAATGGTGAGCCAACTGTAATCTCTATGCTTGTCCTGTCAGAGGCAAAAAGAAGGTTGTTCATAACTTTCACTGAGCCAAACTCCTCAAAAAGGCAATGCCTCTGCAAATGATCAGTTAGCTGTTGTAAAACAGCTCACTCTCGATGTTTATACACCACTCTGCATTTAATCATTAGTTATTATTAATCTCTGACTCTCTTCCACAGCATGTTTTTTGTCCTGTCTCCCTCCCCTCACTCCCAACTTGCCGAGGCAGATGGCTGCCCCTCCCTGAGCCTGGTTCTGACAGAGGTTTCTTCCTGTTTAAAGGAAGATTTTCCTTCCCACTGTCACCAAGCACTTACTTAAAGGGAGTTTTCTGACTTTTGGCTTTTCTCTATATTATTATAGGATCTTCATGTTACAATATAAAGCACCTTGAGTCAACTATTGTTGTGATTTGGCGCTATATAAATAAAATTGAATTTGGGCAACACGATAGCCACTGTTGCCTCACAGCAAGAAGTTCCTGGGTTCTAATTCACAGTGTGGCGTTTGCATGTTCTCCCCTGTTTGTGTGGGCTTTCTCTAGGTACTCTGGTTTCATCCCACAGTCCAAACACATGCAGTTAGTGGGGTTAGGTTAATTGGTGATTCTAAACTGCCCATAGGTGTGAATGTGAGTATGAATGCTTGTCTGTCTCTCTGTGTTAGCCCTGTGACAGGCTGGTGACAGGCCCAGGGTGTACCCTGCCTCTCACCCTATGACAGCTGGGATAAGCTCCAGGCTATCTTAAAAGGATAACCGGAAGAAGATTGAGAAATTGACTTTTATAATTCATTCATTCATTCATGCAAAGGCGTAAAGGGATACGCTGCTCTAAATGCTCTCCTCAAGATCTATCAGAATCTCTTGATTAGGTATTAAAGTAACATGTTTTACATACAGAGTTTAGTCTTCCAATACAATAACATTGTTACCTTGGCAAAAGCAGCAGCTGTCATCTGCACCCTTCCTTCGTCAGAGGCGTAGATCTTCAGGTCATGGCGATAAGTGCTGTGCAGGCGTAGGAGGCCACAGCCGGGAAAGCCAGCATAGTCACCTGTAACACAGAGTGGAGCGTCACAGTTAACTGGCATGATTACAGCCCTCAGATGTACTATACAACACTTTAACGGCTGAATCAGTGAGGTAGTTAAAAGAACAGAGAAAAAAAAATTTGTGTTGATTTTTCCCAATAGTACCAAAGATTTCTATTAAATATTGGCACACAAGGGCAGTACAGCACCTGCACAACATCACTTTCAGTTCACATATATTGTCTTTAAAATGGCTTGCAAGATTTTGATGGGGTTCATCTCACTTAAATGTAAACCTAAATGGTGTAGTTTAAGCTAAGAATAAAATGAAGTGAAAGTGAAGTGATCTGATGTTTAGCAGTCCCCCACAATTTGTGAAGACAACTCCCCTGCAGGTGAGATTAAATACCCTAAATTATCTTTCTCTGGAAAAACACCAAATCTTTTAACATTCTCAGTATACAATGTTATAGTAGGGGGTGGGTGCATACTAATGCTACAGATCAAATCACACTGATGCTTCATGCATTTCTCTTGTACAGACAGGTAGTCTGACATTGTACTACTATGCCTTAGTTGACACAGATCAACAGATCTGGGGCGTGATGGAGATATATCCATGTTTAAAGCACTAACACAGGCCAAAATAAACAGGCTTTATCAAACAACATCTCAACAACTCATGAAAAAAATGCAGCAGGATTAGTGTGAGATGATGTGTGTTAGCTTTGAAAAACAAAAACTGCAGCCCCTTTAGCTGCCTGCATATGCATGGGCAGGTGACCTAAATGTCTGCTATGGAGGATCATCTTGGAAACACATCAACAATGACACAAAAAAAGCAATTCACAGCAATCTGGAACAAACAGGACTAGTCACCATGTGAAATGAACTAAAATCATGATGAGGAGAGAGCAGACCACGTTAGTGGACGGAGCGACAAACGCGCAGAATGAGAGAAGAGCGGAAGAGCGGTGATTTCCAGGAAACCCTTCTCTTACCAAAGTCAATAGGGGAATCGCAGCCAAGGGACCGGCGATTACCGGCTAGTAGTTTACATAGAGCAACAACAACAGAGAAGAGCAGAGTTAATCGACAAAACTTGTGGTGGATAAAGAGGACTGAAAACAGTGGCTGGGGTGAGAAAATCGCCTTCTTTTTATTAAAAAAAAAAAAGAAGCCACCAAAGGTCTACTTTTAGTTGTGCTTCAGGTTGTTTTTCTGATCAGTCTGAGAGTTTTGCATGCACTAGAAAACAAACCTTTAAGTAGGAAAACATGGGACGGTAATGAATACATGACACTAAGGTAGTACTAAAATTAAGACCCCGCAGGATATAAAGAGGAGAGAAACATTTATGTAACTGGCTTTTTATTGATTGTGTGTCAAGGTAAATATGAACAGAGGAAACACGCAGTTTGGGTGTCCTCAGATGTAGTTGAGGCCACACCCAACTGCAGGACTTGTTAGTAGAGCCACTAGGTGGCAGTGTGCTTATAGAAGTTGAGTTTTTAAAAAATTTGTCATGTAAAATATCTTTATGGAAAATGATGTTTTATTGCAGCGAGTCAAATATTAGCCAAATAAATAAATCTGTATAATTCAGTCCACTTCAACACTGAAGAGATAAACAGAGCCAGTTTAATACCTCTCTGAGAATGTTAGTGGTTATTATATGTCTGTAAAAAATACATTTTATTAATCAGATAATTGCATTGCCTTAGATTTCACAGGTGTACCTAATAAATTACCCACTTTTTGTAATCACTGTTTATGTCCTTTGATTCCCATGTTTGTCCCAATGTTAGTCTTTACTACAGTCGGAGCTCTACATGTTTGTTTCATCTCAATAACCTTCCACATCAGACTGTTTAAGCCAGTGTTGACATTCTTAACTCCAGATCATGATCCCTGCTTACTGTGGCGCTCACCACACGGTCTTCATCAGCGGAGGGAGTTCACTTAGTTTGTTTGGATATTCTGAACACTTTTAAAACCGTGAGGTTAGTCATACTTATTTTTCCACATATAACTTCATATTATCAACTTCAACATAATTCAAAGATTTTTTTTAACCTGCAATGATTGTTCAATTTAAAGGACATTAGCCTTCCATCCCTATCATGCCTTTCCTTATCTTCTGCCACCACTGTTAGAAGGATGGCTGTTCATATTAAACCTGGCCAAAAAACTAATGAAATCAACATATGTCTAAGTAACCCTTCTCTAAGTTTTATCCATTTTTTTTTTCCTGCTGTTGGCTCTGTATGATATCCTCTGGCTCTGTATGATAAGAGTGGATATCCTCAATTTGGTCATCTTAGGCATGACTGAGAATAGAAGCTACTCAAACTTGTAGATGCTGTGTATGCCACTACCGAGTTAAGTTCCGATTTGTTACACAGTCTTCTACCAGCAGCCTCATTGACGTTATGTGTTTCGATTGGCAGCTTGTTATTGAGAATTATATTTAAAGTTCCTTCTCTCGACAACAGTAAGTCAGTCATTCTGGGATTAAAAAAAGGGTGCAGTGGCAGCTGGAAGCCTGAAAATCTGGCTTGTCAACTCTAAAATAGCCATCCTGACCCTTTTGACACAGTGATTATATGGCTCCTATCCAGTGTGGGGACTGCAAAAGGGGGTGTTTTTAGAAACTACAAAGCCAGGCTGGAAATTGACACCAGATTGGAAGGTGTAAGAGCCATTGTATACAAGTAGCTGTGTGTCTGGCTGGTACCTTGACCTCCAGGGTACATGCAGCGAAAAGCCCTGCCCAGCTCCTCAGCCTGAACCCGGCCTGCAGGTGTCAGCTCCCCGCCCCACTTCAACACCAGCAGCAGAGATGGGCTATCTTTCTTAGAATCTGTGAACAAGAAGCAGAAAGTTACCTTTGAATTTCACCAGATTATTTCCTTCATATAAATAATCAATTCCCAAAATGTTTTCTGTGGCCATATTATTAATTTATACCTAAACTTTTACCAAGGAAGACAAAACTGCTTGTCCTTTTAATTCAATTCAATTTTGTTTATACAGCACCAAATCACAACAAACAGTCGCCTCAAGGCGCTTTGTATTGTAAGGTAAAGACCCTACAATAATTGCAGAGAAAACCCAACAGTCAAAACGACCCCCTATGAGCAAGCACTTGGCAATGGTGGGAAGGAAAAACTTCATTTTAACAGGAAGAATCAGAGATAAACAGACTAAAATGGTAAGGCTTAGAGTGATATGCTTGTCTCAAGATCATTTTGGGTTTGTCTCAGTAAGTCCATATAACAGCACAGTTCACAATTCACTTCTAGCAAAGGACCTATACTTTTGATACTTCTGTCTTCTTTCATTTTCTGCCTGTCCAACAACATCTGGTCTAAAAAAAAAAAAAAATTGCCAAAAACATAAACTGCTTCACTGAGGAAGCAAGGTTAATTTCTGGAAAGTTTGGCATTTCTTTCAGGTTGCTACCAAGCAGCAACAAATTATGCCCAAGCAGAAGTGCCAAGAAACTGCAGTTCCTTTAGTGGCCACTTGAGGCTGGCTCCAAAAGCAAGCCAGTCCCCCATAGACTCATGTTAAAATTTCCATCTTTAAAGCATGTTTACAGCTTGGAACAAAAAAGAAAAATCGGTTTTGGCCTCTGTAGATAGTTTCTCCCTTCATAATAACTGTGCTGTGCTTATAACAGCTCATCTAGATACTAAAATT
>VUQJ01045669.1:32969-44187 GCA_015108635.1 Andinoacara biseriatus
TAATCTGAACAAGTTTTTTTATTTATTGAAAAACAAAAAAACAAAAAGCACTAACATGACACACTAACTTCCAGTCACCATTTATTTGCATTTATTTACATATAATTTATCTTTATGACCCAATACATGCAAACAATCCATGTCTTACCTTCTTCTTCACTGGAGGCTTTCGGTTTGCCATTACGCAGGTAGGTGAGCTGGACTTTCCTGTTGATACCTGAGAAATGACCATACCTGGTGGAGATGAACACACACGCGGAACATCAAGCAGACACAACATAGTTTTATATGCACACAGAGACAGTCAGAAAGATTTCATTCCTTCTTTAAGAGTTTTGTTCAAATGTTTAACAGCAAACACACATTTGACTTTCATTCCACATTTATGGCAAACAAGCTTAAAAGGAGATAAGAACACAATAATCATACACACAGCTACAGTAAGTACTAATATTAGCAGTTGTTTTAATTCAGTCACTTTGGAGTTAAATACTTTCTCCAGGTATGGTTTTAGTCTTGTGTAATTGTGTATCTGTGTGTGAGAGCACATGAGAATGTGAACAGGAGTGAAAAGACCACACCACAATCAGACAGGTGGGGCTTATTGGATTAGGATGGTTTATTGCAGGCTATATAGAGGTCTATAAATAGTGGGGGAGGAAACGGGTGAAAACAGCTGTAGACGCCTATAGAAAAGCTGTGTGTCATCTGGAGAGCTCTACAGGACGTCAAAGTGGCCATTAACTCCCTCGCTCTGTGAACTCAATGAACACTTTCCTCATGAGTTTATGGCCTCAACGACTGGCTTCAAGTCTTAAAGAAGGAAATGCGATCACTTTGTGTAATGCTTGTAATGCTTTAGCTCATGCTACCGTATAAACTAGCATGCGTATACATGTCTTTATGCCCTTCAGATATAAGGGCATGTACACAAGGCTTGGTCACGACTACAGCATAAGAGCTGGCTATACTCTGCATTTCATTGACGCATATTAATTTTATATTTACTCATCAAATGTGAAAAACTGCAGGCCCTCTAGTGGCAACTGGCTCCACTAGTGAGCCAGTTAAAATGCACAACCTCACAGCCTGGCACAAAATATATAGTTTTGGCCTCTGAATAGTCACAACAGATTTCATAACAACTCTGCACTGGCTGATTTTTGTGGTTTCTTTAACTGACAAGTGTGCCGACACGCAGCTATAATCAACTGGTGTCTGCTAAGCCTCAGATAAACTAATTAGACTCATTGAAAGGGACCACTCTGCTGTGTTTGTATTGATGGAGCATTTTTACAATCATCTGAAAAATAAAACGCTCTGCTGTGTGGCATCGCCTGTCCAAGATGTTTATACTTCAGTTTTATTGAGTGAAATTCTAGTATTTTATTAGTCTGTTACTAAAAACTAATTAGTAGATATGTGTGCATTTGCACTGCACTCGCACAGTTCATGAATGCTGCTTGCCAAACAAGCCAGCTGGTGTTATCTGATAACTCAGTATCCACACACAAAAAGCAAACATTTTGGTGGCAGCCAAAATGTTAACGCTGAGGTTTCAAAATGCAGAGTCTTATAAACAATTGATGTCACTGTGTTTTAAATAGTCAGTGCATTTCTTGCAAATTTGATCATCTCTGTCTTTTATATTATAGTTAATGTGCCCCTGTGCAGACTACAGCACCACCAAATTACTAAAATGCAGATCTGAGGCAGGAGGAAGGAAGGAAGGAGTCTAACTGATAAGAAGTGAGGACAGCATGCACACGAAGTAGCGCCGCACACACTGATTTACACACGCAGAAACACAGTAAAATAATCAAAGACATTTGACTGTGTATGTGGCTGGTGTTATTAGCTAGAAATGAATGGAGTTTAATGGAAATTAGGTATACAGTTAGTGTACAAAACATTAGGAATATCTTCCGAATGCCTAATCTTACACATGCATAACTCATACATCATCGTAGCACTGTTTATTTCCCTTCATTTAGAGTTTTAATGAATGAAATCTGAAAAAAGTCACAGATTTTTGCCTAGATGCAATATTCCTAATATTTTGTACACACAGTCTAGGCTGGCTAAAGAAAAGGAGGGTAGTAAAACCTCATCCTTTAAAGTGAGAAGGGAGAGGGTGCGTACTGATTGTCATTCAAGCTGGATTCCCTTTTAAGAGAGAGAGAGGGGGAAGGATGGGTGGGACAGAGAGATAGAGGAGAGAAAAAAGATAAAGCAGTTAAAGACAAGCAAAGAGGGAGGGAGCGTTTTCATGGTGAATGTGTGTTTATGAGTATGACAACGAGAAAATGTGGAAAGATGAAGATAGTTTTGCACCGTGGATCGCAGGAGCAAGAGTATCTACTGATGACTGATGATGACAGGAAATAGGAAGGTGATGAATGATGATGTGTGTTTTTGTTTTGCTTTTAAGAGAGTTTGTTTTGAAGTGAAATGTCACTCACATTTCTAGAACAGTCTTAAGTTGTTCTAGTTTGGATTTCTTCTCCTCAATCTCACAGTCAGTATGCTGGCCCAGTTCAACCAGGAGCAGGCGAGCAATATCCAGCACTTCCTGGAAACACAGAGGCTTATAGCTTTAACTTGAGTCTTAATACTGAAACCTCTGCAAATGTTCCTCATGAGACAATAAAGACACTGAAGATGTTTCAGCTGCATACAGTGACAGGATGAATGCAGTGTGTGAGAGCAGATTTAGACAGCTACATGTAAATATTTAGACAACAAGTCAATGAAGGTTTGTGGTCCATGAGGATTATAACTCCTAGTATATGGGAATGTTTTTGTTTCCTAGCTAAAAGTACCTTATTATTGTTAAAAAAGATTCAGTCCTAAGCTGCCAAAAAAACACAAACAAATGAAAGCTAGCGTGAGGAAAAAAGAAGCAGGGGGTTATTAGCAATCTCTCTTACCTGCAGCTGTTTTGGCTTTTTCAGTTTAAGCTTTCCTGTTTTATATCCTCCGAACTTCTCAAACAATTCAAAGAATCTGTTGAGGATAAACAGAGCAAAAAAAAGCAGATCATCATCTAAAAACATGCATCCATATTCTTAAATCTTTATCCAACAAAAGGTTGTGCGTGCATGCACGCACACACACACACGCATGCGCACACACTAAAATGGGGGGGAAAGCTGGAACAGCCCAAGGAAACCCATGCAAGCACAAACTCCACAGGTTTGTAACAGCAGATGGTGCCGACCTTTGACCCAGGGTTGAAATATGTGAGAAGTTTCTTTAAATAAAAACAACATTCAATCAGCTTCTACTCATTTAAAATCTGGACTGTCATTATTCCCTTAGAATGTGAGTGAGCCTAAATATTGGAAGGTAGCTTATACAAAATTGTTACTACCTGTCTTTTTCTATATCTAAACTGACTTTATGTAAAGTATTGTAAATTAGCAGCAGGGCAATTATATCTAAGTCTTTTTGTCCTTCACATTTGTTCAATTCACTCTGTATAAAATACATCTTGTAGGAATTTTCTTCTAATGTTTTAAATGTTTCCTTTATTCATGCTGAATTATGTTGTATGAGAAAAATATGGAAGGGGCCACATTCATGCGTAAATTATGGTAGGGGGATTATATACAATAATTCCCAAAACAAACATTTACTATCCATCTTATTTATTTTTGTGTAAGGACAGAGCTTTGTAAGATGAGCATTATATTTGAGACAGTTACTTTGAAAAAAGACTAAATAATGAGTTTTATTAACAGGGAAAAATAAAAGACATCTTATGGCTGAATTCAAGTGACTCACAGAGGATGGCGGACCTCCATTTTCATCTTTTGCTTTGGTGTGCGATCTCCATGCCGAATAATGGCGATAACACAGCGCAGCTCCATCCTGAAGAAATTTGAGGAAGTTTATTTGACAGTGAAATAAAAAGGGGAAAAAAAAACAAACCAGAGATGTATGATCCTTCAGATTAAGGGTTGATTGAGGCTGAATTGAGTGTGGGAAGAAGTCAGTAGGTCAGTGAACCCAAGTAACTGTATGTTTTTCCCATGACAATTTTTTTTTCTTAAGAGTTATTCTTGGAATCCTTTGAGGATTTCACATAATCCCATTTGGGCATATTTTAAGTAAAGGCTGAAACTATACAAAAGGTTACTTATTTATTCCATACAGTATTAAATACATTTTAGTTAAATAATATTTAACCTAATTTTACCATGAAACTCAGGAATACCTCGTTCAATGACCAAAAAAGAAATACAAAATTAAGAATTTTAGAAGACAAAGACATGCAGTACACAACTACATAGTGGTCTGCCATCTATCCATCCATTTCTTCTTTTGCTTATCTGGGACCAGGTCGTGTGGGTAGCAGTTTAAGCAGACTAACCCAAACTTCCAGCTGCCCAGCCACCTTCTCCAGCTTAGCTGGGGGAACACCAAGGCGTTCTCCAGCATGTCCTGGGTCTAACCCAGAACCTACTCCAAATAGGACATGCCCAGAACACCCTACCTAGGAGGCATCCTAATCAGATGCCCGAACCACATCAACTGGCTCTCTTCAATGTGGAGGAGTAGCGGCTCCACCCTGAGCCCCTCTCGAATGACTGCACTCTTCTCCCCATTTCTAAGGGAGAGGCCAGCCACCCTTCGGAGAGCGCTCATTTCCGCCACTTGTATCTGTGATCATGTTCTTTCGATAGATACCTAAACTTCTCCACTTGGAGTAGCAACTCATCCCTGACCCAGAGTGGGTACTCTACCCAGTTTTGGCTAAGGATCATGGCCTCAGACTTAGAGGTGCTAATTTTCATACCCGCCCCTTAACACTAGGCTACGAACCACTCTAGTGTGAGCTGGAGGCCACCACTTGATGAAGCCAACAGGACCACATCATCTGCAAAGAGCAGAGATGAGATTGTGAGGCCACCAAGGTGAAAGCCTTCCACTACTTGGCTATGCCTAGAAATTCTGTCCATAAAAAATTATGAACAGAATTGGTGACAAAGGACAACACCCACAGGAAACAAGTCTGAATTATTGCCGACAATGTGGACCAAGCGTTCCCTGCAGTTGAGAGACTAACAACGGCCAGACACCCCATACTCCTGCAGCATCCCCCACAGAATGCCTCAAGGGACACAATCTAATGCTTTCTCCAAGTCCACAAAACACATGTGGACTGGAAGCTCTCACACACACACTTAAAGATCCTTGAGAGAATAAAGAGCTGGCCAGCATTCGGGACGAAACTTGCATTGTTCCTCTTGAATCCGAGGTTCGACTAACAGACAAACTCTCCTTTCCAGCACTCTGACATAGACCTTCCTGGGGAGGCTGAGGAGTGTGAGCCCTAGACAGTTGGAGCACACCCTCAGGTCTCCCTTTTTAAAGATGGGACATCACCCCAGATCTCCACGTGATGTTGCAGAGGTGTGTCAACCAAGACAGGCCTGCAGCATCCTGAGCCTTCAGGAACTCAGGTCAAATCTCATTTACCCCAGGGGCCCTGCCACCAAGGAGTAGTTAAACTACCTCAGTGACCTCAGCCCCAGTGATGGGCGAGTTGTCCCCCTTGTCCCCAGGCTCTGCTTCCTCTACGAATGACGTGTCAGTGGGATTAATGGTAGAGCAGGTCACCTACTAATCGGAAGGTTGGTTGTTCAATCCCTGGCTGCTCCAGGCGGCATGCCAAAGTATCCTTGGGCAAGACACTGAACCCCAAGCTGCTCACGTCACAGTATGAATGTGTGTGAATGTTAGCTAGAAAGCACTTAGCTGTAGAAAGAAGTATTTGTATGAATGGGTGAATGAGGTATGTATAAAGTGCCTGGAGTGCTCAGAGTAGAAAAGTGCTATATGTACAGCATTTTCTCCTAACTACTGTTTTTCTAGGGGTGACACAGCAGTAAACATCATCATTCTATGTACATAATGAAATGAGTGTTTGATACCTTATTTGACAGAAATTATGTGCATTTTCTTGTATTTTCAGAGAATTAAATTATCAGTAATATCTAATATAATTTTGTAACTAAAATGGCAATTAATAGAACAGAATAAATTAATTTATTCTAATGTTTTACTATGGCTTGTGTTAACACCTACTTAATGGCCCAATTTTCATCTATGCAGAAAAAATTCTAAGTACCTTTCAAACAGGGTCAGCAGCAGACCATATGAACTGGACGGGCAACCAACACCTCAAGTCACTGCTATTCCAACAACAACAAAAAAATCTATGCATATTTACAATGATACACACATTATGCAAAAATATCTGTCTTGGATTGAAGATGCAAAGCAGGAGACAAACAGCAGACATTTTCTCTAGGTGCAAAAGTGGCTCAATGAACTCAGTACACACTGGGACAGCTGACTGTGAGTGCATAAAATCCTCAACACATTTTCATTTGTTTTGAAATTTCTGAGTAGGGCCAAGCTTTAAAACAGGCTGCACAAGTTGATCAATGGTTTTAGTTTCAAAGACACACGAGGAGCACTTCCCGAAGTCGAACCGAACTGAAAGTCCACGACACTCACCGCAAACCGGCCCATTTACCAGTTACCATTAAGAAGGTCCTCGAAGTATTCTTTCCACCGCCCGACTATATGCTCGGTTGAAGTCAGCATTGCAACACCTCTTTATACACGGGCACCAACCACCTTGCAGCAACAATGGAGGTGAGGAACATGGTCCATTTGGATCTCATTTGCATCTTTCAACCTTGCGCACTAGCTCAGGCTCCTATGACATTCCATGTCATAGTGGTCTGCTCAACATCATATTTTCCCAGAACACTATTAGAAAATGTTTAGTTTCTCATTACATACATGGTTCCTGAGGTTGTTGGGACGATGGGGATGTCTTCAGCCTCCATGGGGATGGACCAGGGGATGTGGAGCTGTGGGGCTAACTCCCTCATTACCATGTTCCTGGAGATGACAAAAAAGCAAAAACACTTCAAATAAAAAAAAAAGTGCACTAAAATCAGGAGAAATGACAAATATCACAGAATATTATTAAATATAAAGCGAAGAACATGCCATCGGCTCTTTCTTATGCTAAAAGATTTTTATTATAATATCAGACTTTACTTGATATGTGTGATGTGCAACCAAAAACCTATTTGTACTGACTTGCTACTTTAACTGTGTTCGTGCCTTAATTTATGTGAAATTCCGAGGAGTTCTTGATCAGCTTTGTCAGCTGATGTCTACAGATACAGAAAATTTATCTGTTTGTGCGATTATGGTCACAGCTTTCTCAAATTGAGTACGTGTGTCCAGAAAGTTACAGGTCAGTGTTTAATAGGGTGCAAAGGGTATATATAAGAAAGGTAGCAACACCTACCCCAGGACTTTGGCACAGTCATCATAATATTTCATGGAGTTTTTGACAAAGCTGAAGCCGTTAACATCACATACAAATGAATGGCCGTTGGCTCTGAGCAGGTCGAACCCACATACTGTTTGCTATAATCACAGAAGCAAAAGCATTAAAGCAAAATCACACACTGCTTGTAAATGTGGTTAGCTGCTGAGCAGAAATCACATTGAAACAACAAAATCAATAGCACTAGATTATACAAAAAACACAAAAATTTAGCACATTTATAAATTTTGGGAACATTTGATATAAAGAATAGAAAACAGAGCAACTAAAGCCATTGTGAAGACTGAGAAATGCTAAACTTCTCCAAAGAAACTTAATTTCTCTTCAATAATCAGCTTTTTTTTGGTTACTACACCATGTAAAAAGTGACATTAATAATTATTATGTAAAAAGGTTTTTAAAAAATGCTTTTAGTTGCTTTAATTTTTTAAAGAAAATGTAAGTAAGTAGTTGTGCCTTTCACTCATTTTTTGGCCACATTTGGAGACACTACACCTATCTGTCTTTAAGCACAACCTGGATAATAGGCTACAGTACATAAACAGGTATGCAGGTTTTGACCAATTGTGGCACAGGCAGTGATAAAATTAACAAGAAAAGGACAAAGGCTACACTTTCAAAAGGCTATTGAGTCTCACTGAACACTCACTACATTCACACACTGTGGCTTTTGTGCGTCCTTTACCTTGAAGGCCAGGCAGACCTTGCGGGCCACCAGTTTCTCCATGGCGGTCAGCATGACGGGGTATCGGATCTCCTTCCCCTCGCTGTCCCTTTCCACCTTCCCATCCAGTGCAGGAGACTTCCTGGCCTCAGCATGAGCATAGTCTGGGCCCACTGTATAAACCTAAGAAACACCACAAAGGCAAAAGACCCACCAACTCAGAAGACATCTCAGAGCAGATGAAATGACTTTCTTTCACTTTTCTGTCTTTTACCAATATGGAACCTGCCACCAAAATCAATTCAACAAGGTATAAACCTCTACTAAAAGGCAAATAAAATATTAACAGTACCTTAACATCAGTACCATCTGTTGGCATGAACTCTTCGTAGATGTAAGATCCAGTCTTTCGTACACTGCTTTCTGGGGAGTACACACTACTACGGCTCCCTATCTACAGCAAAGAGACAGACACATAGAATAAAAAATTAAAAAAAAGAAATCTTACACAAGTATATTTATATAGCGACAGTAAATCTTTAGCATATCAAGCTAATAATCATAATAATGTGACAAAAGTAAGATTTTTTTTTTCCTGCTTCAATGATAATCAGGTACCTTTCTGAAGAGTCTCTGGCTGCCTCCTCCAGCAGATGTTGGGTAATAGATGTAGACGTTGTGGTCTTCTGCACACACAGGTTTCTCCACAAAGGGTTTATGGAACACCTCCCCATTCACCTCAACATGGTCCTCCGCCTCCACCAGATTACACTCTGCAAAAGGGCAAGACTCGAGTTTTTAATTCACTTTGCTGGGCAAATCCATTTAGTTTTGCTTACAGATGGCGGTTAATGGTTACTGATGTTCTCTATGCGATATTCTGTTGAAGATATAACCAAATATTAGCTTTTTCATGTGACAATGTCCTCTGTTTACTCTACTGAAAAGAAATAATTCTTTAACAAAAAGTAGAAACCCACCTTCAGGATTGTCAGGGTCTCGGTTCAGCACAGAGTAACGAGGTAGATCAATGCCCTCTTCCTGCAGGATCCGATACACGTCCCTCCTGACATGGAACACTTGGAATCAGTGAGCCTCCAAGAACAAAAGTTGCTCTGAATTCATGTAATGTGTGAATTTGTTGAGTGTATGCATTATAAGAGCTGGACATTTAGGAGGGAATAGGGAATGTAATTGAAAAAAGCAATGTCATTTTTAATCACATGACCTCTCAGTGCTTTGAAAATGACGCAAGCAAGTCAGTTTCAAATTTCAAAATTTTCTTTTGGCAAAATAAAGATGGTGTACTCATTAAAAGCATACGTTTTGCATGAGGACCGTGGCAGACAGAGATGCAAATGTTTGAAAATGATTCCCATTTCATCTAACTGCTAACCACTCCAGGAATGAGCTCACCCTTCAGTTTAACTCACATGAAAACTCTTGTAGGGAAAACGGTGAAGGTTGTGTTTTTAAATACAGCCTTGACAGTTTAATAGCATCTTGTTAATAGACTTTAAGGGTTACGCTGATATTACAGGAGGACACTTTGTGTGTGTGTGCGTGTATACTCTGTACCTGTCCTGAATGAAATACTGCATGTTGAGATCATTAATTAGCAGCGGATTCCTGAGCTTGACATATTCCACTGCTTTGTCCAGAGGGAAACCTGAGAGTAAAATGCATTTTGATCAGTCCAGGCTGGGCCAGCATTCACAAATAACACAGTAATCATGATTTTTATACTTGGAAAATTCTGTTCGGATATACAGAAATAACTTGAGTTTTGTTTCTAAGTAAGTAAGTATGTAAAAAATTATTTGTATAGCACATTTCAGTGGCAAGGCAATTCAAAGTGCTTTACATCATAAGAACATCAAACAAATGTGCAGTAAAATCATTAAAAGCAATAAAACATAAATCAAGTACACAGCAAATCATCAAAACATTAGGATCATCACACAAAATCATAAAAACCATCAAGCAGATACACATGATAATCATAGGGAGATGGTCAGCGTGTAATAAGATATTTTGTTTAGAGCAGCTTTCACCCGGATTTGTTTGCAGACTACTAATCAAAAGCAGCTTTAAACAGGTGGGTTTTCAGCCTTGATTTAAAGGAATTTAGTGTTTTGGCTGTTTTGCAGTTTTCTAGGAGTTTGTTCCAGATTAAATTTATAAACTAATAGAAGCATTTTAAAGTGTATTCTCTGAGCTACAGGTAGCCAGTGTAAGGACTTTAAAACTGGGGTGATGTGCTCTTATCGGTCACAAAATTTTTAACCTAATAAGAGATGAACAAAATGATGCATCTCTTAGGAGCACACAGGAGCATCCACTGGAAATGCTGTAACTAACTCTGATCTGAGCATCATTTTTATTAGTAAATGTTTAAAAGCATTTAGAATTCATTGCTGTAACTACTGAAATAAAAACACTGGCACCCAGGAGCAAATGCTTTCCATCCATGGCCTCAGCTCTTTCTTTAAAATATTATAAAGAATATGAAGTTCTTTTTTAAAGAGACACCATAGCAAACAACAACGGGCTAAAGAATTAGGCTTTGTGATGCTGGAAGATACATGGCAAAACACTTGGATACGGAATCGTCATGCACTAATTCCTGGACCTGGTGGGACTTTTGATGAAAAATGTAACACGCATCTTTGTTTCTACTAAACAGAAATCTAAATTAATTGGATCTCAACTGTCGAGCTGGAGACAAAGTGGAGATAAGATGGCAGATTGTGGACATGTATTCTGGACCTCCATCCAACTTTTTTGGAAAGCTGTATCAATAATAATCATCTCTAAAGTTTTAGGTATTCATATTCCTCTTAATTTTACATTCCGTTACTTTGGACATTTTGCAGATCAATTAAATTGCACAGACAAATACCTTTATCCTACTGGCAACGAGCAAAAAAGCCACCACTAACTGCTGGATCCAGAAAGACAGACCTGCAAGCACCTTGTTAATGTTACATCATTGAAAATCTACATATCCAATAAGCTTCCAAAAAGAAGTGGGAGAGAAAAGGTGGGATAAATGGTGCTGTTATTCAGCCCTTGAAACAGACATCTTGTTCTATTTTTGTTGCATTTTTTGATTTGTTTGTTTTTCTCTTTTTTCTTTTTTTTGTGTGTGATGTTTATTTCTGGAAAATGTA
>VUQJ01045670.1:1433-20300 GCA_015108635.1 Andinoacara biseriatus
TACTTCTATATGTGGTCATTTTTGTTTAAGTCGTGGCATCTACCATTTCTGCAGGGTTCAGACTGGAGAATGCAGATTATTAACTGACTTTTTATTTAAAAGACCTGTAAATGTGGGGCTGCTCCTTCGCAGACGTCGTGAGCCAACCCTCATTTCTTTATATTTAGCTTACAAAGAGCCGGGTCTTGAGCAGTAGTTCTCCGGGTGTTTGAACCTTTAACATTATTGAAGTGTGAGATCATCTCTACAGTGAACAGAACAAAAGGAAGATGAGCTTTTGAATGCACTTCAAGAAGCCTGGAGAACTGTTCCTGAAGACTACTTAAAGAAATGACAAGAAAGCTTGTCTCAGACTTCAGGCTGTGCTGAAGAATAAAGGTGATCATAGCAAATATTGACTTTTAAGCACTTCTGAATTGAACAAAAGCTGTTTTTGACTTGTATATTTACACGTAATAGTGTTTGCACTTTTCAATAAATCACTGCACCTTTCCTACACAGATATAAAGAAATGAGGGGTTGCTCAAGATTTTTGCACAGTACTGTAGATTCTCTGCTGAATTAATGCATTTTATATATCGTTAGCCTCATAGCATAAAGGCCTAAGTCATATTTTGGTCAAAATTGAAATATCTATCTAAATGAATCTACACTGTTAGCAGAGTAGAATTAGGTAGGTATCTCAAAATATGACTTCGGCTATTAGTCTAACGATATGCATCTTAAGGTGTAGCACAGTAACTCCGCAGGAAGAAGCGCTGATGCAAAGTTAGAGCACAAACTGTATGTGCTGCTTTTGTCACTTGGAAATTGGAGTTGGTAAGTTTATGCTTGGCCCTAATCAACTGTTAGAAAAATGGGTTATTCTATTTTTAAGCTGGTTACCACAAATAATCAATTACTAAAATAGACTTAACTGTAATGTGGTCAAACACTAAAGTGATTTCCATGCCTGCCTCATTAGACTGTTGGACTGTCGAACCCGAGCTTATTTTTAAAATGATCCAGGTTGAATTTTCAGACCTGTAATGTGCAGCTGTGCATCATGTTAGAAATAATCTTGACCTGGTGCAGGCCTGCTTATGAGGGTCCACTGAATAGGATCTGTGACAGGAAAACATTTCGGTGTCTCTCTATCGCGTGTTGGACTCTGTAGGCAGAAGCTTATACACAGAAGCCATTAAGCATAGTACAGTAACCACTTCTTGTGCTGTATTCATTAACAAAGCCTTTGCAGAGAAAGCTGTGGGCTGTAGGTAAATTACACAGGTGTGGATGTGCGTTTGATCTGCTGCTACAAGTAAACATTGAAAGCGTACAAGACGAGCGTTATAAAATTATGATGTAATACAGCTTTCTTGGTTCATTTACTTGGCTGTGCATAAATTCTCTTTCCTCCCTCTCTTACTGTAACAGTTTGTGGCATTTTAAAGGTTGTGCCCTTTTTATTGTACCTGGCTGCACAATAAACTACATGTCGAGTATAATAGAACGATTGACTTGAAGCCATTTGACACTACAAAAGGTTGACTAAAAGTAGTATTAAAACCCAGAGTAGTGCTCTTGAAAATGAATGCGCGCACACACACACACACACACACACACACACACACACACACTGGGGCAGCTAACCAGCTCACTGCATTGCTGATATGAGTCTGATAATGTCTGGCTCAGAGGGCAGAGCTTTGTGCGTACTGAACGCTGTGCTTTGGTTTTTAATCAGCGGCTTGTTTTGTCAGGGAAAAGCCGCACTTCCTCTTTCTGCTGCTGCCTTGGCTGGGTGCTCAAACTGCTGCCTGTCGACTTTCCTCAGACATGTTCAGTCAAAGCTGAAGCTGAAAGGCTCAGTAGCTGTAAGTGCTTCCCTCTTGTAACAGTGCCGTAATTGATATAAACACGTAAAATGAAGGCCTGGGAAGCCCAGTCAATAAGAGACGATGGCGCTCTCGCTCCTGAAGTTACAATTATTCTTCAGATGATCTGAAAGTTGTGTTGACTTGTTTTGTGTGTGGGTTGTATGAAATGGCCGTCGATACGATCACATTCACGGAAAAAAAAAAACTCCAAAGACTTTGCCTGCTCTCTCTCAACGAATTTTAAAGGTGAAAAGTCTTTTCGGGTCACTGAAAAGCTCATTTAATAGTTACTGAGTGTGACCAACTTTTAAATTGATCAGTGTAATTTCATCATTTTTTTTGTTGTGTCTCTCTGTGCACTTAGTTGCTTTGGAGGGGTTATATAATAAGTTTGGGCTATTTTCAGCCTTCACATATCTGTGTCATCAGGAAATAGTGTTCAGATTATTTTACCACAACCTGTTGACATCAGGGGTGCACGATCCAGGGTCCACATGGAAAGGCTCCATCATGGTACCAATAGTGGTGAAGTAAATTAGGGTGATCCTTTCAATTTGTAACCTAATTTAGATGTTTTAAAAAAAGAGGTCTTTTTGTAGTTGTTTTTCCATGTCATGAAAAGTCGTTGGACCTTTTTGTTTTTTAATATTGTTTTATATTGTTTAGACACATTCCAGGTTTTCGCTGTGCGAGACTCTAAACGCTTTCTAGAATTTCTCCGCAGTGAAACCTTTAATTGGC
The DNA here is from genome assembly GCA_015108635.1 of Andinoacara biseriatus. Lineage (NCBI taxonomy): Eukaryota > Metazoa > Chordata > Actinopteri > Cichliformes > Cichlidae > Andinoacara > Andinoacara biseriatus. The sequence goes on from VUQJ01045670.1 coordinate 4,034, forward strand.
ATCTTATTTATTAACCCTTTATTTAACTATCACAGTGTTTCAGAAGCATTCGTTGTCCTTCCTCAGTCCAGTTTTGAACAGGAGGACAGTCCATCATTGATTATTTGGCCTTCGTTCTGCCCTGGTCCAGGTGTGTCATCAAATCTCTGCCGGGTCACCGGTGGAGTTCTGGGGATCCACTGGAGCAGCATCATCAGCCTGGGTTGGTACCCTCTGGCGGATGGGAGAGCTGGAGCAGCGTGTTGGGAGTCCTGCTGCCTGGAGCCAAAATGCAATGCTGTTTGGGGCCTCGGCGGGCGCTGTGTGCTGCTCAGCTGCTCGCGCGAAGGAGGCTGCGCAATCTCCATCCTGCCTCAGCCTCACGAGGAGTCCATCGGTCTCCTTCAGCTGCTCTCCAAGGTATGCTTATAACAGCAGTGATTGTCCGCTATAAGAAAACTGCGTTTGTCTGCCTTTTCAGATGATTCACCCATAGATTATGATATTGCTATCAGACACGAATTTAATTTTGTTGCAAAAGAAACTTTTGTGGACTTTTGTTGTTTGGAATCTATATTTAAAACTTTGAGTTGAACGTAGACATGCTGTCTCAGAGTTTAAGCTAATGATACTTTTAAGCAGATCTGTAATGGGACAGATTCAATAAGTAGTTTTGTCTGCTATCAGCCGACAGTATCAGGTGGTCACCAAGGTTAATGTAGCCTCTCATTAAAATAATCCCAGTCCAATGAAGTGTGCTCGTGTTTTTAAATTTGGGAAAAATAGAGTGGTGTTTGATTGGTGATTGATGGGGGGTGGGGGGGTGGGGGTTTGAGAATCTTTGTCTAAATGTCAGTATTTTCTGTAACTTCACTTTAAGGTCCCTGTCAGCGTGAAGCGAAGGGAGATTCGCCATGCGCTGCACACAGGACACCATTTCAGCACGGTAACTTCACAGAAAGCCGCTCAGTTTTTACGGGACTCTATGCAGCTACATTTTCTGATTCCAGTCCAACATTTCAAGTTATATTTAAAGATGTCCAATTGGAGATGCACATGTTTTTATTGTGTGAAAATTTTAGTGTATTCTTGTGTTACTTTATATGTCTACTCTTAAACACTGGTCGCTCTTTCTCTGGATTTTTTTTTTTTTTTTAAATAAGACAGTGTTTAAATTTATTTACTACTAATAATAATAGTGGGTTGGACCAAATCAATACTGACTAAGGCACTATCAGTTTTATAAAGCAAGAAATTTTCTAATTCTCACGGTTTTTCTGCTTTGAGTCATTTCTGCCCTCTTCCTTGGTTAATCTGATAATGTGGTGGATAATTTGGAGGATGTGCAAATACATTTCCGGTGATATTAACCCATAAATTTTCCATCTGGGTCGTCAAATCTCCTCCAATTTCAGATGCAGATCTGCTGTTTTTTTGTTTTTCTGACTTTGCAGCCTGAGATTTTAATTTCTGTCTACAGGTAAGCTCCGACCAGGATCCAGCTCCGCCAACAGCAGCACCCAGCAACAACTCTCTCCTCCAAATCACCCAAAAGAACATCAGCCAGATAACCAACGGCAGTTCAGACGCGGCTCCTGCTGCAAAGCCGCAGAACTCGACAGTCGACGGCACCGTCGATGCTGCCGCGTCTTCCAACGACAGCGATGTCAGCACGCCCACAGCAGCTTCAGCTGTTATCAACACCACCCCGACACCGGCCGGTGAGTGAGGAATCATCTGCAGCAGCGGGTGTCACATCCCCCGACAGCCATCGCCTATTTCCAGCTCATTCAGTAATATGTCTTCATGTATTAACTATGAACTGATTAATAATGTAACGGCACTGAACTGGCGTCGAGCTGGAGGAAAGTTCCTTTTCTAAATTTGGTTTAAAATCGCTTTGTTCTTTCAGTTTGCATGTTTCAGTCTCACTCAAAATGTAGAGAGGAATCTTCACCGTTCTGCCGTTTACCAGAATGAGATCGTTTACTTTATGGCCGGCTGCTCCGATGTTATTTCTCTCAGATAAAATCGGTGTGCTGTGGGTGTGAAGCTGAATGAGAGTAAGCCGGAGGAATGTGTAAAGAAAGAGGGAGAGGAAAACCGTGCTTCTGCAAACAGGACCGACTCGCCCGATCAGTCTGTCGGCCTGAATGGCAGTCTGTGTAGATGAGCTGGAACACGGGCAACGTGCAAAACATGTCATCACTGAGAAAAGCTTTTGACCTTCTTTAACAATAGAATTACTGCAGCTTAAATATGGGCTGTTTTCTTCTTCAAGCTCTGCTTTATGCAGGTCAGTTTGTTTTAAAAGTTATTCAGTTTTCCCCAAGAATTATTAAGCATGTTGAAATTGGATATTATAAAATGTCACATTTCACTGGTGGAACTTTGTACCTTCTGAATAAATCCATCCATTATTTTTTTTTTTCTCAGTGAGGGCTTGAAGGTCATTAAATTGTATTTGGGTGGTGGGTTGAAGGGCAGAGGTATTTACCAGCCAGGGTTCTTAAAGCATGACCTAGGGGCAACTGGCAGCGGATGGTGTCCTTTGTGTGACCTGCAGGCATAATAAAGAAAGTGTTTACTGCTGAACATTCATTAGGGATGTTCCTGCTGATTCACTTCCTTGTCTTTTAAACATGTTAGAAAAAAATCTGACTAATTCTCTGGGCTAAAAACTGGGCCAAATTTCACAGAAAATGTTGTGAAATTGTGTATTTGACAGTTTTTAGCTCATCTGGCTGAAGTGCTGGACGTCTAATGGGTCTTCACCAAAATTCTGGGCTTGGGGTCATTAGATTTTCATTAGTTTGCATTACAGCCAATCAACCAAAATACATTTTAAGTCATGTTTCTATTTGTCATACTTAAATCCAACATCTACCCTCCTTTTAGCTCTGTCTATGGTCTCCATCTACTCTGAGGGAAATCTTTGGTTTTCACCTGCTGAATGCTCCAATAACAGCGACGAGTTAATCAGCTCCATAATCTTTGTGCAGCTGATGCTTTGCAGAGAGCGTTTGCTGTTTTGTTTCTGCGTCTGCAGCTCTTCCTGCTGTCAGCATTAAAAGCAAAATGGTGCATTTGTGGAGCAAAAAAAAAAAACAAAACTGAATGAAGACAAAAACTGAAATGCTCCATAAAGCTGCACAGTCTGTTCGTGTGACAGACACCGCTCACTGTGACAGTCATCCATTTCTTGGCTTCATTGTAGACACATAATTGACAATAGCAGCTTCAATAATTGTACACAACACCCCTAATTTATCTGTCATCTATCTAGAATGTGTAGTTACTGAGCAGTATTTTGGGAGGACTTGTTTTATAAATCACATTTTCATCTGTTCCTCCAAGTGACTGAGTGAGGTTATTTATGACACCAGTGCTGCTGAAATATTTTTAATCATAAAATGTTTCCACCCATGTATTTGTTTCTACTCCTCCTGCAACTACACACAAGGAAAGTTGTGTGGAAACATAATAGACTTTAACTTCTAATCAATACACTGTAATGTTTTGAACCGTGGCCAACAGAGTAGCAAGATTGACTGTTGCAGATGATTAAAGCCTAAAGGGGACGATAATTTTAAATATTGCACATCTACAAGATGTTTGCTCAGATTTGGTTTTAAACAGAAGCCTGGAAGTAAAAAAGGGCGAGAAACACCCTGACATTACAGTCAGCAGTCCATCAATATTTTATTTATATTTTGGTGATAAGATGACTAGCGTGACATGCCTATACTGCATTATTTGCTCCTTTTGTGCTGTTGGCAAACTGCTAAATTTCATCGCACTGAGAAAAATATTAAGGGGGAGGGTAGATGTAAATGAAATGAAATGAAAGCAACAAGATGTTTTCCCAAAAATGTGTAGGCACATAAAGGCTAAATGGGTAATTTTAGCCTGTTGCTAGGTTGGTGCCAGGCACTGTGATGTCACCGTAGTATATCATGCATAATTCAACTGTTGTGGATATAAATAGGATGTCATTGGTGTGCAATAAAAATGATGCTGTGCTTTTCTAAGATATTATAGGTGCATCATGCCATAATATCTGATATGGATAAGAAGCATCAGGGTCCTAAGATGTACCTGAGATTTCTCACCTCCTGATGGCCAGGGAGTGAATATTTGTCATAGATAAAAGAAACGGAGGTCTAAGAAACACAAAAAGCAAAACAAACACATTTCTGTATAAAATATGTCTCTGTCATTTTACTCACCAGTCCATCTGTTTCAATAGGTTATAATCAAATATAAGGTTTCTGATCTGGGTTCTGATCTATAACACAATTTTATAAGTGACCCCGTTTATTATTAAATGCTCCTTTTACATTGTACTTCTGCCGTCTCTGATCCTGTGTTGTGTGTCTATGACAGTGAAGGAGCTGGTGGTGTCGGCAGGAGAGAGTGTGGAGGTAACGCTGCCCCGCAACGAGGTTGAACTCAACGCCTACGTGGTCCCAACGCCCCCGCAAGGTCAGACTGTGGGAACAACGTATGAGATAATGCAGTTTATTATCTGGAAACTGCATTTCATCAGTTTCCTGACACCTGAAGAGTTATTAATGAGTAGGAGGAGCTAAATTATTAATTCTTTTCCAGTCCATAGGTGTTTGTTTGCTATTAAAGGGTTCCCAGTCCAGACATTTTTGGGCTAATCACCAATTATTAATAAACTGCATGTTAATTATGCTGTTCAGTAATGCACGGGCTGAACCGTGCTTGACCCATGTCGTCGTCATCATTTTGTACGTCATGCTGAACACTTGCCAGGGAATTTCAAATCCATCCTGACAAAGATTATTGAGTTTAGAAGAGGAACACGCATCATGATTTTGTTAATCCCCTGATCCCTCCTTGACATGCTCCTGTGTTTAAAAAATAAAAAATGTATGTGGTAGATTTTATTTGAATGCATAAAATTTCATTGCAGGGACAAACTATGCATTTGACTGGCGTCTGATAACTCATCCCAAAGATTACAGCGGGGAGGTGGAGGGGAAGCACAGCAAGACACTGAAGCTCAGCAAGGTGCTGATCACAGTCCCATGTTTATGTTCTGCTATAAATAAAATCATGCAGGCGGCGCGCTATTGAACATGTAACCAAAAAGGATCACTTCCTCTCTCTGGTTGACCGATTCGCTGTCTTTGTGTCCCCTCAGCTGACCGTGGGCCTGTACGAGTTTGAGGTGACGGTGGACGGGGAGGGCGCCCACGGAGAAGGTTACGTTAATGTTACAGTCAAACCAGGTGGGCATCAAAACTCAGCCTGATTAAAATCAGGTTTTTCTTCAGATTTTAATAGATTTCACTCTTCACATGACAGCAGAAAATCAGTTGGATTGTAGACATGACGTGATTTTGTAAGAGTTTCGAAGGCTCTGCCTCCAGTTTATGTTGTTCATGCTGTAACTGTTCAGTCTATGAATCACTTAACCGACTGAGGGTCACGTGAGGGCTGTCGGAGAGTGAAAGGCTGTGTTAGGTTACCGGTCCATTTCAGAGCTAACACAGAGATGGAGTCACGCTCACATTCACACCCACTGCCAATTTAGAGCTTAATGAGCGCATCTTTGGGCTGTGGGAGGAATCCAGAGGAACCCATCGCTGTGCAACTGCTGGAAATCACCAATAAAGTATCAGATAAAACCAAGTATGAGAGATATTTTATTGGTGATGCAAAATTCTGCAGTGCTGTTTAGGGCTGCAACTATCGATTATTTTAGTAATTGAGTATTCTATTGATTATTCCATTGATTAATCGCGTAATCAGATGAGAAGCACTTCTATCTTAACAGTTCATCTGTGAATTTTAACTTCCGCAGTACTGCAGTTTTTATGTAAATGGAGCAGCTACAAAAAAAGCAGACTTTAAAGCAGACTTTAAACGAAGCATCGAAGCAACAAATTTGTGTCGAGTAATTTTTATAATCGAATTATTCGTGTTGCTCGAGGAACCGTCGCAACCCTCGTGCTGTTAATGTGTGTGGAAAAGAAATTCTGTCTCTCAGAAGAGCACCAGAAATGTTTTCATATGGCAGCTTAAAGACAGTTTAATGTAACTGTTTAATGCATCACACGTGTGACGCATTCTCACATCACATGATGTGTAGAAGATCTCTTTATGTAATAACATAATATATGAATCTAACAGGACTGACTCACTTTTAGCCTCAAATGGTCACGAGCGAATCTACAGTTTTTGCACCTCTGTGTTGTCTTCATGCTGTTTTTCATTGGCATGTTTGTATTTGAATCCTAGGAAATCCTATTCAAAGCTGTTATAAAGAAACAAATTGCAAGAACTTTATAGCATTTTGATGTAGCCTGTTTGGGTTTTAATTCATAGTCATATATGTTTATCATTGTGTTTATTTTATTAAAAATTTGTAGTAACAATCTATATTTTATATCTAATAAAGCTAAGCAGTAATGTGAGGTAGCTGCTGCAGTGGGACTCTGTGTGTTTGACTGCATTGTCCTTTGAAATAGTAAAATTGCCACCTTTTTGAAAAGGAGGAGAAAAAAAACCTTGAATCTTATTGCTGGAAGTCGAGCCGGCTTTCCTCCCACACACGTTTCTATCTCTGTATCCTGTGACCTGTTCTTACTGCCTCAGTCACAAATGACTTAATTCCTCATTTTCCACCTGACAGAGCCACGAGTAAACAAGCCTCCTGTTGCCGTAGTTTCCCCAAAGTTCCAGGAGATCTCCTTGCCAACCACCTCTACGGTGATAGACGGCAGCCGTGAGTCTCCCACATGGCGAGCGCGCACACACACACACACGCGCTCGCCCAGGCAATTTAACACCAGTTAAAGAGTGGAAGGCCAAATCATCTTGTCCCTTTTCAGAGAGCACTGATGATGATAAGGTGGTGGCGTGGCACTGGGAAGAGGTCAAAGGTCCTCTAAGGGAAGAGAAGGTCTCTGCTGACACCCCTGTACTCACCCTCACCAGCCTTGTGCCTGGGAACTACACATTCAGGTACACAGAAACCAAACTTATTGCAATGAGATTAGTTATATAGTCTGAAAGTGCACACCTGTTCTGCTGAAGTGCAGACAGATGGAGCCGAGTGAAACTAATCTTACTGATTTTTGGATATTGGAGCACATCTCCTAATATGTTGTTTAACTCAGTAAAGGCAGCTGTGTGATTTGTATTTAACTTGGAGGTTTAAAAAAAAAAGTAGGTATGCACATCCATGTTAATGAGAAGAGGAGACTGAGTTGGAACATTTGTGTGCAGGTTTGGGAAAATATCCCCTCAGATTCACAGTGTTATTAACCTATGTGAGGAGTGTAGTTAATCCATTCTTTAGGACCCAGTTTAACGAGAGCATTTTAGTTTCTCTAATGTGTCCTTGTTAAGCGGATGAGTAGGTGTCCTCAAAACCTGCTCATATTTTTGAAGTGCCCTTTCCTGGATCATTTTCAGAGAGAGAGAGGTTTGTGATTTATTTGACAAAATGATCTGCTTTCAATTATTAAGGGACCCACTGTGTTTGGTTTTTTTGAGTCTCCAACCACAACTTTCAAATTATGGAAGTCAGTAGAAGTAATTTAGACAAGGGGATGAGACTGGATAACACCTTTACAGGTGTCTACTCTGGTTTGAATTCCTGGAGAGGCGGAGCTAGTCACAAGAGGGAAACATCCGTGTCTTATGAATTTACGTTGGGAAGCTTAATCGTGCTGTGACAAATAACTGACTTCTACAGTCAGCATTGTAACGTTGTTTTTACATTATTCCTGGTGTGTGTAACCAGTTTTTTAATCTGGTTAATGCAGCAGTGATTTTGATGAGTTGTTTTTTTTGTTTAGTTTGTTTTTGAGTAGCATATTGCAATTCCCTAAAACAAGCATTTTTCTTTATGAAATTTTGGCTAGTACAGATGTTCTGAACTAAGTGTTTTTGCCCAAACCTTGCATCCCCAGCAAAAAGATTGAAATTTTTTGCTGCACACCTGTGTGTGTTTGTCCCATAAACGTGTCTCCATCTTCCCTCTGTACCAGTTTGACAGTAACAGACTCGGATGGAGCCACAAACTCGACACAGGCCACCCTCTCCGTCAACAAAGCCAAGGACTACCGCCCTGTGGCCAACGCCGGCCCAAACCAGGTTTGTCCTCTTTGTTTGATGATGCACCAACCTGCAGGTATCACATGAATGTAACGTAAGTTATTTATACTGCACTCCCACTAATGTTCCACTTACTTCATTCAGGTCATCCAGTTACCACGTAACCACATCACTCTGTATGGCAACCAAAGCACCGACGACCATGATTCCCTGTCCTACGAGTGGTCCCTCAGCCCAGAGAGCAAAGACAAAGTGGTGGAGATGCAGGTACGATACTTCTCATGTTTCGGGTCATTTTTTTTCTGTGGATAAGAGCATCGTAGCTAATGGTTGCATATTTTCTTTTTGTCCTTTTCAGGGTGTACGGACGCCTATTCTGCAGCTGTCTGCGATGCAAGAGGGGGACTACACCTTCCAGCTGACCGTGACTGACTCAGCTGGACAGCAGGACACCGCTCAGGTCACCGTCATCGTGCAGCCAGGTAAACAGCTGGAGAGTTCATGCCACCTCAGCAGATATCGCTTCTGAGTCCTTGTAGCTGTCACACATTAGCTTGTGACTTTTTCAGGCTGTTTGTTCAGCTGTGCACTCTTGCTCGCCATATGGAGAGAAACTTGAAATAAATCTCTTTATCTTGGCATTTAAGATCTACTCCATCTGAGCACTGCATAGCCTGCGTGACTTCTTGCATGCCCTTTTTCTCTCCTTCAGGGTTTATGCAAATATACACATGAAGTGTGAGGAGCAAACTGAGCAGCACTGTGTAACAAGGCTTTATTCATTCTTGACCTTTTAAGCTGTGTGATGGAGATGTCGGCACTTAAACTGCTCCTTTTTGGCACACAGTGAGGGATAATCAGACATGGGTGCACCGTGCATTCAAGGTGATAAGCATTTTGTAGACTGCAAACACACTGGCAGCATACTGTGTTTTAGGATGGACCTGTAATGTGAACACACAACAAGCAGCCATGATACCTGAAAGACATGACAGTGTTGTTATGCATCGTTTCCTCTAGTTGTAGTGGAAAAGAGACTCTACTCGGTTTCATTTGTTTTTCATTACAATTGAGTAATTGTAATGAAAAAAGTCCTGTGACATCATTTGTTTGCCTGTTTGCAGTTGAGCATTGTCATGCTGAAAAATACATCATCTGGAATGGAGCATGTGTTGCACTGAAACCTGTAAATACCTTTCTCCATTGAACTTTCCAGATATGCAAGCTGCAAAGAGAATTTAAAATGCAATTAGTCTGATCACAGTTTTCAGCTTCACTTCAGGCTGTTTTCAGTGAGCTTTGGCCCAGAGAAGACAGTGTTGCTTCTGCATCATCTTCTCACATGCCTTATTTGCAAAATAGATCTTTAACCTGCATTTGTGGATGATGCAGTAAACTGTTTTCACAGACGGTGATTTGCGGACGTGTTCCTGAGCTCATGCAGTGATTTCTGTGACAGAAGCTTGTCTGTTTTTAATGCGGTGCTGCCTGAGGGCTTAAAGAGCACAGGCATCCAGTACTGATTTTGGGCCTTGTCAGACTGCTTTGTTAGCCACGTTAGCAATAACTAGGGCACTGCTGCAGATGCATGTTGTAATAAACATGGAACAACATAGAATTAAATGGAATTGATTGACCCATTTAATTGTAACTGACAGACACTTTGTCCCTCGTGCAATCCAGCTGAATGAAATACAAATATTGGATGGGTCCATCCTTAGTCATTAATGCTGTATTCTTTTCTGTGGTCCAAATAATGGAGATGCTTGTGTATTTACCACTTTTCATCTTACAGAAAATAATAAACCACCAGTAGCGGATGCAGGACCTGAGAAAGAGCTGACGCTGCCGATGGATCACACTACACTGGATGGCAGCAAGAGCAACGATGACCAGAAGATAGCCACCTACCACTGGACAAAGACCAGGTCAGATAAATGCAGATCCAGTATTCAGTTTGTGTTATAGCAAAAAAAAGTGTTTTGTGTGTTAAAGTCTAGACTTACAGTTGATGCAATGCCTGAATCATAGTTGGTGAAACACTTGTATCTTTCAGTCACTGTCATTAAGGTTTCCTTATCCTCCTAAATCCCCCTCCCTCCCTCCCTTCATGCTTCGCTCTTTATCGGCCCGTCTGTTTCTCCACCAGCGGTCCCGATGGCGTGAAAATTGAAAATGTAGACAGCGCCGTTGCCACGGTGACTGGTCTCGAGGTCGGCACGTACGAGTTCACCCTGACGGTAACTGACGAGAGGAAGCTGGAGAGCCACGACACTGTCAAGGTCATCGTTAAGGAAGGTTCGGAGTTGTGTTTGTGGGTGTGGACGAAGGTTTTTGTTTTGTTTTTTTTGTTTTTTTTAAGAAAAATAGCTGTTTGAGCTCAAAGTCAGACATCTGAGGATTGTGGAGGCTGTGAGATTTGGGTTGATAATTAGAAGCATAGCAAGTGCACTATTATTACCTGTGAACACATAAACACTTATAGATATATAGTTTAATATAAATATATAATAAAAATAAATATAAACTAATTCATGCTAGTGCAGTAACTGAAAGAATGTTTAATGCCCGAGATAAGAATAAGTCTGCCATCCATCAATTACTGTATTTGTGTTACGTGTACCTTATTGTATCAGGTTTCATAGTTTTATTATTAAATTAATGTATAAGGTTCAGTTTTTCAGTTACATTTTATTTATCGAGCTGCTGGATATTTATTTATCCCCAAAGGGAAATTCAAAGTATTTATCCATCCATTAATCCATTCTTAACAACAGAGTAACCTCAGGTCTACTTATATTGCAAGGTAATGACCCAACAATCAGACAATCCCCTTTGAGCAGCACTTGGTAACAGTAGGAAGGAAGAACTCCCTTTTAAAAGGAAGAGATTACCTGTAGAAGCAGGTCCAATGAAAGACGGCCATCTACTCTGACTAGTTGGGGGTGAGAGGGAAGAAAAGTCAAGGACAGAAACTATGGGAGAGAGAATTTATAAGTTAGTTTTATAAACACACGTGGAGTGAAAAAAGTCGAGCCTCAGTGCATCTTGTTAAAGCCCACACAGCATAATTAGGCGATGGTTCAGGGTCACCAGACCTGTCTGTCAAAAGGACATAAAGCCTGATCTTAAAACTAGAAAGAGAGAGAGAGAGAGTGTCCTCTGAATCCAAACTTGAAGCTGGTTCCACAGGAGAGGGTCCTGATCGCTCTGCCTCCCGTTCTACATTTAGAAACTCAGGAAATCACGAGCGAGACTGCAGTTTTAGACCAAAGTGCTCTGCTGGGATACTCTGGATACTATGAGGTGTCGGTGTGTGAGGAGAAGGATTTTAAATGTAATTCTGGAATTAACAGTGAGCCAGTGAACAGAAGCTGATATGGAAGAAATGTGCCAGTCTGAACTCTTTCTGCAGCATTTTGGATCAGGGAGCTTCTAGGACAGCCTGATAGTAATGAATTACAGTAGTCCAACCTAGAAGTAATAAATGCACCAACTATTACTAATTTTAACAACATTGCACAATATTTTGAATCTGCCTGTGTATTTCTTATACTGCATCATCTCGTGTCAGCTTGTCCTGAATGCTGATTGGTCCTTTTTAAACTTGTGAATATTTTCCAACTATTACCTCAGGTGTTATTCAGAGGCCTTTTCTCTGTGCATTTTTAAAATGCATTCTCTTGCATTCTCTTGTGAATAAAATGTTCAGGGTACATTCACCAAATCATGTACATTATATATAACCCAAAATCAAGTACCTAAGCTGAAACCTAGTAATATGTACCTCATAATAATGAAAACCTGGTAATACTGTATGAATGTGCATATTACTGTTGTGACCATAATAATACTGATTTTTTTTTTAGCCAAGTCAAGCCTCAGTGATTATTAAGATGAAAAGGAGAAAGCAAAATTAAAAGGAAAAGTCAACTTGGTATATGACAGGCCAGATGAGACAGGTGATAGGAGGGTTTTTATTATGTTTTATTAAGGGTAGATAAAAGTACAGCTTAAATTTGTCATTTACCAATGAAATCCCTTCAGATGATCAAAACACAAGTAGCACTAGATCTTCAAAACTATCCAAATTCTCCGTGATCTGCCTGCAAGTTGTATTCAAAGAGTTGTTTAGCATCACTGAAGGGTTTCACAAAGTTCTCCAGAAAGAAATGGTTGACTTTGTGGAAGCACTGTAGTATAAAAGCACTGTTCAATAAACTCTGGCCAGCCAGCGAACTGTGGCGGTGGCTGAAGACATTTATGCAATGTCAAAAATAATATGTGAGGAGAAGATCCAGGAGTCCTCTTCAGGTCCAAGAAGGAAACAGAGGAGGATGGAAGACTGTTGTCCTGCGGATTCACCTCAGATCTTCTCAATGATTCTAAACATCAGAAACGGGCTTTTCCATCCCTGCATTGATCAAAAGATTGCTGGGCTGCAGAATTGCTTTTCCAATGTTGGAGGAGAAAAGCATGTCACCCAGCTTCTGGAGCCTTCCTGTGTGTAAGGCAGGGACACTAATGGATATTAGACGAGTGGTATGGAGTGGAAAGATCCAGTGAAGACAAAGGTAACAATGGATGAGGGAAACAGAGAGCAAGCTTAAAAGAGCAAAAAGACCACAAAGGAGGAAGTGATGTGGCTATTATTGTCGATTGCATTCTTATTTATTTATTTTACAACCAGGACAGGTGAGAGAGAGCAGGGGGAGAAAGCAGAGGAGATTAAGGGTGCACCAGACTGATGATGCACCAAAAGAGCAGGAATGGCGAGGGTTGAGGATCTGAAACAGGGCAGAGGTAACTCATCATGACACAATAAAAGCTGAGCCTGAGATGAGATGGTAACATTGAAAACTTGAACTACATAGTGACAACATACAATCTCACTGCTTTATCGACATTAAGACTTAAATTTCTTTTCAGGTTTTACTTCTGCTGCTAAAAAAAGCAACAGAGCTGAAGTAGAACCCAAATTGCACTAATTGTTTTTTTCAGTGTCATTCTTTGAAAGACAGACTGACAAACCTGACTGCAGCCTTTAGCTCGCACACAGTGTCTGAGACTTTACTCTGAAATAAAATAAAAATGTTGCTGTTATTGAGAAAATCCACCAATTTCTGGGCCCCCAATGTTTAAAGAGAACAGCAACACCCCTGATATGTATTTTCATTAATGCAAATACAGCCAACAAGAATAAATCATTTAACAAACATAAACACAAAACATTTGTATTATTGTAGGGTCTTCACCTTACAGTATAAAGTGCAATATAAATGTGATTTGGTGCTATATAAATAAAATAGAATTGAGTTACATTTATGTTAACCAAGCATTTCTATAGCCAACAAATCAAACAAATGCCTAAATATACTTGTTTTTAGTGTAATCTTGAACCTTAAAACACACAGATTAATGCAGAAAAGTCACCAAAACATTCAACGTGGTTCTGCTTCAGTTCTCTTTGAAGCAATTAGACATCATGTTCCAGTTCAGCTGGCTGGGCCATCTCCATGGATACAGCAGGTTTGTTACCTGTGGGCAGAGTTAAGACATCAGGATGGAGAACTGAAGTGAATGATCAGCAAGTGTGTGTTGCTATCTCCATGAGTCTGTACCTCAGTTCCTGCTGCAGCAGATTGAAACCAGCAGGATGGTAGAGATAAAGTATGGAGAGAAAACCAGCAGGTGGCAGTAGAGTCTGCGTACAGACACAGAGGGAGGAGGAGGAGGAGGAGAGGAGGAGGCTGAAGGATCAGCATTACCAGAGGTTGAAGGAGGAGAAGTGTGGGTTATGGTGGTGTGAGGAGGAGGAGGAGGTTCTGCAAAAAAGATGATGAAGATGGTTCAGTGAGTTTATAAAACAGGTCAGCAGGTTAATGGTTATGAATTAATGGTCTAATGATCCTTTTATTCTCAGTTTCTAACTTCGTGACATCTCTCCAGCCACAGTCAGAGCTGGTTACTTTATCTAAATACAAAGGAAAGGTGCTTACTTTATTAGCTCCTTTATGCTAGCCTATAATTTGTAATTCATTCAGCCCATTCACAAACCATCAGCCTGACTGATGGTGACTCAGACCACTGAAATGTTTGTTAATAGTGATACTAATAGTGGTGCTGATATGTCTGAATGACAGTTAAAACCACAGCAGGACTCTGAGCATCACACAGCTGTGAGAAAATCTGCTAGATTCATTTTTAAAAATCTCTAAATAAAAATTCTGGAGTGTAGTCAACCTATTTATATAGCACAAAATCCCACCAAACAGTCACCACAAGGCACTTGTGGTTGTAAAGTTTGTAAAGTAAAGACCCTACAATAATTACAGAGAAAACCCAACAGTCAAAACGACCCCTGTGAACAAGCAATTAGCGACAGTGGGAAGAAAAAACTCCCTTTTAACAGGAAGAAACCTCCAGCAGAACCAGGCTGAGGGAGGGGTAGCGTATGAAAATGAAAATATAATATAAATAATATTATCAGTTTAATGTTCTCCATAGTTGTTTGCATTAGCTCTGTCTGTTGCTGTATTGCATCCTTGAGGATGATCATGAACTGTGGTGTGTTTTAGTGATGTGACCTGTGGTGAAGTATGTACTGTAAGAGGATCTGTTTGTAGTCCACCTTCAGGACACTGTAGTTTCTTCACTGCAGACCTACATCAACAACATCCACCATCACATTGTGAGGCAGTCTGTGTCAGAGCAGTCGGATCCTCTGAACACCACTCGACTTAACTCGCCTTCACACCTTCACTTTATTAACTTGTTAACATCCAAGTCAAGTGATAAAAAATAAGAGACGTTTTGACCACAAATCATGTCTTTAAAATAGAAGTGATGTCAGTGCTCTGACCTGTGACCCTCAGTCTGCTTTGAGAAGACTGATGAATGGCTGTAGAACACCAGTAGAGCCCCTCATCGGACTGCTGCACATTATGAAGAATCCACTGTCCTTCACCCCCATATCCAAATC
The DNA here is from genome assembly GCA_015108635.1 of Andinoacara biseriatus. NCBI lineage: Eukaryota > Metazoa > Chordata > Actinopteri > Cichliformes > Cichlidae > Andinoacara > Andinoacara biseriatus. Next base: position 19,092 of record VUQJ01045670.1, read on the forward strand.
GGAGGCCATCTCTGAAGTAATAAGATTTTTTTGCCGAACTGTTTCTGGTTTTGCAGTGCAGCGAGACATTACTTCCTGTCCTCACAGGAAGTGCGGGGATCTCCAGGATCACTTCTTTTTCTGACCAGCAGAAACAAACAGAGTGAGTTCCACCAGCAAAGCAGTCATACAGAGACAGAGAAAGACAGCTGGGAACAGCTCACTTCCTGTACCTGAAACACTGATGGAGACATCATCACTCTTCTGTCCAGAGGAGTTTTCACACCAGAAACTTCCACCAGATGAAATGGCGAGATCCAGAACACAGACAGAACTGTTAACCCTCCTAAAGTCTGCAGCGGCTCCGCAGTCCTCAGTGTGTCCTCCTCTGGTCCTCCTAACTGTCCATCCGTCAATCTGACCATCATCAATACAACTCAGAGAGACAGCAGAGTCTCCTTTGAAGAACTGCTGAAGGTTTGGCCTGACATCCAGAGAGGCTGGAGGACCGGCACAAAGAGTAAATGTATTCGTATTATTGTTGGAGCGTCACTGATTGTTTTCACCTGCTTTAACTCACCTGCAGAAACAGTCAGTGCAGACAGCAGCAGCACACACACACCTGCAACAGGAGGACAGAGGTCACTAAAGGTCAAAGGTCAGAGAGAGAGAGAAAGAGTTAAGTTTACTCTTTGCTGACACAGTTAAGCCCTGATAACCTGTTTATATTCTACATGTTTGAACTGAACATGATCAGAGAAGCACAGCAGTCGCAGCTCCAGCAGTTTAGTAGCAGTATAATAGTTTCATATTTAATCATTTCATATATAATAGTTTCATATATAATAGTTTCACAATGCAGTTTAAACTTTTAAGGAGACAGAAGTGAGGATCAAGTTTTATTATTATAATAATATTTTATTATTATTATTAGTTTTTAATTTCTATTTAGTTTTAACATTTTATTGGTTAAAAATGTTACATTTTAGCTGAGTTTTAATTTCAGTGTTAGTTTGTTATTATGAGTGTGGTGCAGATGTAAGAAGAGCAGATATTACAGTACAGACAGTCATAACACAAACACATCAAAGCTGGATGTAGTGATCAAACTCCCGAAAAACACAAAAAATATTTTTGATTTGATTTGAGGGTCTTTGTTTGTTTTTTACATGGTGGGTTTTACTTAGCAGTTTGCTTCTGTTTTTTACCCGCTCTACAGTCTGGTTTTTA